>JXCR01148994.1:0-27055 GCA_002079205.1 Phalaenopsis hybrid cultivar
TGCTAGGTCAACGATTCGTGAGGATCTTCTGGCAGCGATGTCAGGAGCTTTTTTTCAGGTTAATGTTGTTGTAGGGATACCCTGGCAGCATGAGTGCCGACTATATTGAATATTCTCTCTGGCAAGCGGTCCAGGGAATAGCCAGTCAAATCAGCGGCATTCTTTCACCTCAGGTTTTTCGCATCCTTCGTTGTAGCCAAATCATTTACATTTTTTTTCCTGAATTTGTCTTGTTATTTCTTATTGAAAATTATCGATTTGTTGTCCTCTATTGTTTGCCATAGATCATCAATTGATCTTTGTTGTTTCCGAAAAAATTGCCAAGCCCTCTTTTTTTTTGAATAAGTAGACAACTAGTCCCACTTGTTTCTCTCATACGACACAACCTCTGGCTTGTTTCTCTCAAAGTTTAGCTCTAGAATGATTTGATAAATCCTACTTAAAAGTCAAAAAAGCTAACTTTGTAATCTAAGAGAACTAAAGGTTTTGGCTGGAAAAAAAAACATTTTTGGTATGATTTAAAATATATGCAACATAATTCCAGCCTTAATGCTAATACCAAACTATCCCTCTGTTTTGAAACTAATTTGCAGTTCAGTTTGCACCAGGTTTTGAATTGAACATCTTATAACTACACATTTTATGTGGAATACAACAATTCAAGTGCTTCACAGACTTTGACTATTGTGAATGTTAACTATATGTTTAATAATTGTTGATGAAGAAGTGTTGATCTACTTAGAACAAGTGAATGGCCTAATTTATTGATTACTTTGGTTTTATGTAGGAAGTGAGTGAANTGTGGCATATTTGAATGAAATTTTTATTTCATTGATGATTTCATAATAAATTGTTTTGTTGTTGGCCAGTAATGCAACACATAAAAAACATTTAACTATTAAGTTGATTTGTGTGGTTCAATCGTGATGTTTTCTGATGCTGTTCATTTTAAATTTATTCATGTTCAAAGATGGGACAAATGATCCACAAATCTATTGTAATTCCGTAAGTGAATTTGGCACTCAAGTTTTACCANCCTACACACAAAATCAGCCCTATATAACTAAGGAGTGGCCCCCCTTTTGAAAAGAAATGTCAAACCATATTGGAAGAGCAAGTCGGCTCTCCCAGGTCTAACGCAAAAGAGGATTTTGCACCCCCTGCACCAGCGTCAGTCTCCTGAGGTAGTGGTAGTTTCAACATCATTCGTCAAAATTTATATACGCATGTTCAAGGTGACAGAATGGTTGTAACTTCACGGAGTTGAAAGGTTTTCAACTACGTAGATATAAACACCTAAATCCCACTATCAGTTGCATTGTCTCGCAAAACACCTGAAAAAGTTTCCCCATTTGCGAGTAGTCATCCATATCAGTCTAACCCTCCATGGGTATACTGCTGAGCTGAACAGGAGTTTTGTGTTATGAAAAACGACGGCAATAAAGCGAAAAATTGAAACGAGTAAAATTGCACGCAGAAAAAAAATACCAGAGCGACACACAGATTTACGTGGTTCAGCAAATTTACTTACGTCCACGGAGCTGAAGATGATGTATTTCTTCGAGAAATTACACCGTCGAGCGCCTCGACGTTTACAAGAAAATCTATATTTTCTTTTCTCCATTCATCTCTCTCTCTTTCTCTCTTTTCCTTAGCTCTCAAGATGACTTGGTTTGGTTTTGTTTGGTTTGCATTTCCTTTAAACCAAAAGAGACTATTTATAGAAATCATGAGAGCGGTAGGTGGGAGATAGGTGAGCAGTAGGTGGGAGATAGGTGAGCAGTAGGTGGGAGATAGGTGAGCAGTAGGTGGGATACTTAATTAAGAAGATAATTAAATTCGGTGGACCGAGTCTCCACATTACCCAGCAATTCTCCCACTTAGAGACTGGGGCACTGAATGCATCATCTACTGGCTGCATCATCTACTAGTTGTACCGATCTTTTTCCTCAAACATAATATCCTCCACCTCTGCAACTCGAAGCCCCTGTCGTCATGGCAGAATACCAACTGAAGTTGAGCATAACTTCAGCTTCTCATGAGTAACACCCTCAGTTGATATATCACCGTCAACGTAGTCTCGTACCACCAAGCTCTTTCCTGAGTTACTCTTGTATCTGCTTACAACTCTCACTGCATTAGCAATATCATTCCATTGCTGAAAGTCCTTTTCAACAAGTTCAGTCTTGTACCTCTTACTGCCACCAAACACAATCTTCACCCGGTACACCCACTTGTTGTGCAATGTCTTCTTCCTTTGTGGAAGTTCTGCCAGCTCCCAAGTCTGATTCCCTGACAGAGAATTTGTCTCCTCCTTCTTGGTCAGCTCTCACTTGCTTGAATTCTTATCTTGCAAGATTTCTTCATAACTCTGTGTTTCTCCACCATTTGTCTACAAAAGGTCTGATTTTCCTACCTTTGGCACTCTGCCACTTTTCAGGAAATGGACATTCTTCTGCTTCCCCATAATGCACCTCTGACTCATGTGTTCACGCCTGAGTAAACTTGTAGTCATATATAGTGTGTCAATTTTCTTATCTCGAGTCATTATTAATGTTCTTTTGATAACATTTCAAGCGCTATCTGAGAACGTCACTGAATGACCACCCTCATTGAGCTGCCCAACAGAGATGAGATTTTCTTCAACTCAAGAACATGTCTGACCTTTTGTAATGTCAATTTGCTCTTATTAGAAGGTGCAATATCAACATCTCTCATCTCCATGATGTTCAAAGCTTTTCCATCAGTCAGATGTATCTTCCAAAAATTACCTACAACATAATTTTGCATTAACTCCCAGCGGAAATATGTATGGAAGGACACCCTTGAATCCAATATTCAGTTATCAACAGAACTGTAAACTGCCAACAATAATGCATCATGTATTTCTTCAGTTACAACATTAGTGTCATTATTCTCTTTCTTCTTAAGATTCATGCAGTTCCTTTTTATGTGGTCAGTCTTGCCACAATTCCAACAGGTTGTCTGCTGACCAGACTTTGATTTTGATCTGTCTATGTTTGAGTTCTTGTCATGTGATCTCCCTTTGGAATCAACATTCAGCGCCGAACTTGAACACTTGGCCTCGCCAGAATCCTTCGTGCGCACCTCCTCAGCCAAAATCAAATCACGAATATCATCATATTTCAGTTTGGATTTTCCTGCAGAAATGCTAACTGTCATCCTCATGGTTTCCCAGCTATTTGAAAATGAAGCCAACAATATCAGTGCACATATCTCATCATCAAAATCAATTTCAACAGACGACAATTGATTTGTGATAGTATTGAAATCATTCAGGTGTTGAGCAACAGAGTCACATTCCACCATATTCAAGTTGAATAATTATTTCATCAAATGCATCTTATTATTCGCTGATTGCTTTTCATACATACCTGATAAAACCGCAATGAGATCTACAGTAGTCCTCTCCTTGATGACGTTGTGGGCAACCAATCTCGACAGGGTTAATCGTATAACCCCAGAACTTGTCGATCCAACAGATTTCATTCCGCCTCGTCCATCTTTTCTGGTCGTTTTCTAAGTAACGGAAGATGAAGTTTCTTCTCATAAAGGTAGTTCTCTATCTGCATCCTCCAGTAATCAAAATCTGTATCATTGAAATTCTCAATCTCCGATGTCATCACTTCGTCTCCGTTTATCGTTCTTCCTTAGATCTAAACCCAAGACTCTAATACCAATTGTTATGAAAAATGACAACAATAAAGCAAAACATTGGAACGAGTAAAATTGCACGCAGAAAAAAAACACCAAAACGACGCACAGATTTACGTGGTTCAATTTGTTTTCCTACGTCCACGGAGCTGCAGAGAATTTATTTCTTCGAGGAATTACATCGTCGAGCGCCTCAATGTTTACAAGAAAATCTATTTTCTTCTCTCTCTTCCTCTCTTTCTCTTAGCTCTCAAGAAGACTTGGTTTGGTCTTGCTTAACTTGCATTTCCTTTAAACCAAAAGATATTATTTATAGAAACTATGACAGCGGTATGTGGGAGGTAGGTGAGCGGTAGGCGGGATGTGGCAGGTGAGCGGTAGTTGGGTGTGGTAGGTGAGCGCTATGTGAGATACTTAATTAAGAAGCTAATTAAATTTGGTCGACCGGGTCTCCACATTACCCAACATTTTGTGCCTAGTGCACTCTGCTGAGTCTTCCAAAGTTAGCCCAAGATTGGCTCGCCCCCCTTTGGAATGATGACAAACTTAATCAGCCCTAACAGTGGTGACTCTAAAGGCAATCTGGCAGTCAGGATACCCAAGAATTCTCTTTGTAACGGTTGCCCTATGTTTGATATTGGCTCTTTGATCTCGATGTCCTCTTTCATCACCAAGACTGATCCCACTAGTGCCTCTCTGTTGACAAAAGCACTGGTAACCTCAGACTCCATAGAAGGTAGGAAAACTCATTTGTGAAAGAGTAAGTGTTATAGAATCCACCATACTGAGTTCTGTGGTTGAACTGTCACGATCTCCCCAACAGGATGTGACAGACATCCATGAGCATTACATCACACCATACTTGATCATGTTGTTGATTCCCAATATAAAACTCTACGAGGAACCTCTTGTCAATGTTGACTTTGTTCTTCTTCTTTAAATGTGTCAAGGAATACGATTGAGAATGAACTCAAGTTGTGAGGCTCAACATGACCACCATATGTATGGACGTACATACTTACTGCTACCTCCAATGATGATGAGGTTGCAAACATATTCATTCTCAATGCACATGGTATAGAATAGGGTGTGGAGAAGCTATTGTTACTCCCTTGAGCCTCAGTCTGCAGGATCAGTCAAACCACAAGCATTTCACTCTCATCCAAAAAAAGTTGGTACTCCTCACCCAGTTCTTCACTTTTCTCCTCCTCGCTCGACTCCTCCACTGCACTCTGCTTGGTGAATGAGACATGCTCGTCGGGTAACTGGAGGTGATGTGTCCATATCCGTGGTGCCTGAAGGATTTTCTAGCTTGAAATGTATTGGGCGTACTACTCTTTCTAGGCTTATTGAGCAACACTTTCATTCTCCTAATCAATCTTCTCAACTCTCCTAGGCATGTTTCGATTGATGTCTCCAATTGTGAGTGGTTGTCTGAATGGAGACAGGGGTGCCTACTTTGCTTTCGTTCTCTCTACCTTCAGAGCTAAGCTTTGAACGTCATTCAGCATCCATTAAGTTTGTAGCTTGACCATATTACTAGTGGAGCGCTTCAGGCCTCCAAAGTACCCAGTTATTGTGTGCTCATCTATCTTTATTAGCTCAAATTTCAGGTTAAGTTGCATAAATTTTGTTGTATAATTCTCAACTAATAGTTCCCTCTGATGCAAGTGGTCGAGCTTCGAGAAAATATCCCGACAATAGTGTGAAGGTATATAATGTCACTGCATTGCCTTCTTATTTTCTCCTAGGAAGTGATCTTGTCAAGTCCTCTTTGTATCTCCCTCTTCGGGTTCTCCTACCACAACGAGGCAATTTTCTTCGGTTTGATGACAGTAAGATTCACTTTTTTATCAGATGGCACTCCTTGTACTCAAATATCCTCTCAACAATCTGCAATCACTCAATCAAGTCATTTGAATTCATTTTTCTGTCGAAATTCGGTTGATACCGGAGTTAACCAAAATAATAAGAAGAAAACTAAATAATATTACTGAATTTAAAATAGAAAAATACAATCTCATAAACGAAAATAGAAAAAAATACTCAAATTAGGATGGATCCTGGGGTGGTGGAGATAATCGATGAGAGTTTGATCCTTAAAAGAGGTAGCAGGGTTGGGGAAGGGCTAGAAAGCATGGCAGCAGCAAAGGTGTGTGGTTAACCATGAGGGGGAGGGGCGAAGCTACAGAAACAACAAGTGCATTATATGTTGCGATAGCAAGGGAGGAGGACGGCAGCAGCAAGGGAGAGGAGTTGTGGAATGGCAGCAAACTGGAATGAGAGATACAAGTGGACAGGTGATTAAAAATGAAGGTTAACAAATTGTTTCGGGTGGCAGCAACAAGGGGGAATGACAGTTACGGTGACAGGAAACGCAGGTTCTGCAGGACAGCGAGAAGACTGCTATCCGTGGAGGTGGCTGCGGCGAAGAGGACAGGTGGCAGAAAATGGAAAACTGCAGTGAAAACAGCAAAAGTTGTTGTTTCGAGGCGGTTGCAACAATGGAGGGTAGTCAAGAGCAACGTGGCAGGATGCAGAAGAGGATAAGGAAAAAGATCACAACCAGGAGACCAAAATAAAGCCGAAGCAACAGTTCGAACCCTAGAATATAGTCTTTGAAGGGAAAAAGAGATGTTGGTGATTTTCCCAATACAAAACACACACAAAATTGAAAACATAAGACAAAGAAAACATACATATAAGCCCAATATAATTGGAATTAGATCTCCCTATGGAAAAGAGGCGATAAACCAGGGCGGGTTTGAACCAGTTTGGTCCTGATGAAGAAAGTGTAGGATGTTTCCCGCAGCTCCCTCTCAAGTGTGTCTGTCGCTCAGGTTTGGGGGAGTTTCAACCTCATTCATCGAAGCTTCTGAGTGCACATTGAAGGTGGCAGACCTATTGCAACCTCCCAGGGCTAAAGGATTTTCCACTGTAGAGCAATAAGCACCTAAATTTCACTGTCAACTGTACTTGTACCCCAAAATACCTAAGAAGTTGTCCCCAATTGCAAGTGCTCATCCATATCAGTCCACCCTTCTAGGGGTACACTACGGAACTGAACTAGGACTGTGTATCATGTATATTATGTTGAATCCTTCCAAGATAACTGCAAGTTGGTTCAACCTGATCTAAAGTGAAGATGTCTTGACTCTTTCCGAACGGTGGCGGTCAAGGGGGTAAGCTATCTAACAAGACGTCCTAAAACACTCTCTTACTAGATGACTGTGTTTGAAACAGGCTCTTCTGTTCAACCCTCCTCTGACCACAAAAACTAATCCTACGAGCGCTTCTATGCAGGCAAAGGCACCTATAATCACGAACTCTGCAAAAGATGGGACTATGAGCTTGCCATCCTTAGTGGAGTCGGTATTCCTGAACCCATCATGTTGAGTCTTGCAGCAAACTGTCACGATCTCAGCAAAAAAATGTGGCAGGAATTCAACGACACCACGTCGCACCACACATGATCCCACAACTGGTTACCAATCAAAAATTCCACGAGACACCTCTTGTCAATGTTGACCATGTTCTCCTTCTTCAACCACATCAAGGAATATAGCTAGGAATGTCTTTGAGTTGTGAGGCTCAATTTGTTCGCCGTCTGTGTAGATCTCACATTCATGTTGCTCTCTCCATAAATGATAAAATTGCATACATTTTTATTCACAAGACAACGAATGTAAAATATGTTGTGGTAAAGCCATTGTTGATCCCTCAGCATGTAGGACCCATAGAACCACAATTATCTCGCCTGTATGTGATGAAAGTTGGTACTCTTTGCCTTTTTCTCCGGCTACCATTTTGTCGCTAACTTCCTCCGCTGCACCCATTTGGGAAGAATAACACCCAGCTCGTCGGGAAACTAAAAGTGAGGTGTCCAAAACCATAGCATATAAACATTTCCTGACTAGGACGGTAGTGGGGTTTATGCTCTTCACAGGCTTTTTCTCAATCTAGAAAGTTTAATAATTCTCCAAATTAGATTTCTCAACTACCATACGTGTAGTCCTACTAATGCTTCCAACTGCATGTGGTTGTCTGAATGGCGATGGATGTCTGCTGCGTTTCTGTTGTCTCTTCACCGTCAATGCTAAGGTTTGAACGTCGTGCAAAGACCAGTAAGGTTGTATTTGGACCATGTTACCGTCCACGGGCTTCAAACCTATCAAGTACCAAGCTATCGTGTGCACCTTTGGCTCCGACAAATTACATGACAGCTTAAATTACATAAACTCCAATGTATACTCTTCTACTGAAAGATCTTGCTCTTGTAGGTACGGAATATCAAAAAAAAAGTCCCCGACGATAGTGTGGGGATAGGTAGTGTCGCTGCAACTCCCTCTTCATCTTCTCTCAGGTAGTTATCTTGCTCCATCTTTCTCTATTTCTCTCTCTCTTCAGGTTCTCTCATCACAACCAGGTACATTTCTTTGGTCTAATAGCATCAATCTTCACTTTTTGATCATATTGCACATCTTAGTATTCCAAAACCCTCTCGACGGTCTACAACCACATTATGAAATCATCCGGATTCATTCTCCCCTTCAAATCTGATGTGTCCACTTACACTCATGAGTCTCTATATCTCCAAGAGACACTTCATCTCTCAGACTTCTTTCATATGGTATCCTAAAGAGTTTTAGCATGTTCTTCTCCAATGGAATCATCCCCACGAAAGGGATTCAAGTGTCCCTATCTCTATTCATCAAATCTCGCAGCCACACTCAATAATGGTTGTTCCACGAGTCCATTCCTCAATTTCACTGAATCGTTGTAGAACTCAATGGAGTTACCATTGTATCTCTTCCATGGTAAACTCCTGATCGGCGTCTAGCACTCATCTCCCCGGTCATATAATTAGGGTTTGGGTGTGATATGTGCGATAGGGTGTATGGGTGTGATGCTAAGTAGAAAAAAAAATTTGGGTTCGATAAGATGTTTAGGTAAAACTCGGATAAAATTAAGGTTGGGTTAGCTCTGAGACCAAATGATACAAAAATTAACCCAAAAAATAAATAAATAAACCAAAAATTATTGTTCAATTCATAATAGGGAAATACAATCTCACAAACGGAACTAAAAATAGAAACAGACAACATAAACAATCAAACTAGAATGGATCTCGGGGTGGTCGAGGTGATCCGCAAGGGTTTGGTCCTACGGAAAGGTAACAAAGGGCAAGAAAAGGGTTGGAAGGTGTAGAGATAGAAAAAATTTATGGTTAAGTGCGACGGGGAGGTGTGAAACTACAGGAATGACATGTGTGGTTGCTTTCCTGTGCAGGGGCAGGAAGGAACGAAAGTGAGGAAGTGGCTGTGAGGGGTTGTTAAGGGTTGCAGCAGCAAGGGAGGAGCGTGGCAACAGCAAAGGGGAGAAGTTGCAACAATGGCAGCAAGGTGGAATGAGAGAATGGGTGGATGGTCGGTTGGAGATGAATGTGAAGAATAAGGGTGCGTTCGAGGCAGCTTATTTGCCGCTAGTGCGTTTTCAAAACGTCGTGGAAGCGTTTGTTTTGAGCTTTTTGCGTGAGTTTCAAGAAACAAAATTTTTAAAATGCATTAGACGTCCAACGTAGATAAAACCTCGAGTCCCGCAATTCTGTCTTTCGATCCCGATATTACCCTCGCTCACTTGCAATCCGCCTAGCGTGGATCGATTTCGTGCTCACCTACTCCTCTCTACCGTTCCATTGGATCGATTCCTCCCCTGCGATTCTTCATGCGATTCCTTTGTTGTCGAGGGCCGAGAGCGAGGCGGAAACACCTTTTCTTCTAGTTTGCTAGGTCAACGATTCGTGAGGATCTTCTGGCAGCGATGTCAGGAGCTTTTTTTCAGGTTACTGTTGTTGTAGGGATACCCTGGCAGCATGAGTGCCGACTATATTGAATATTCTCTCTGGCGAGCGGTCCAGGGAATTGCCAGTCAAATCAGCGGCATTCTTTCACCTCAGGTTTTTCGCATCCTTCGTTGTAGTCATAATCATTTACATTTTTTTTCCTGAATTTGTCTGGTTATTTCTTATTGAAAATTATCGATTTGTTGTCCTCTATTGTTTGCCATAGTTCATCAATTGATTTTTGTTGTTTCCGAAAAAATCACCACGCCCTCTTTTTTTTTTTTTGAATAAGTAGACAACTAGTCCCACTTGTTTCTCTCATACGACACAGCCTCTGGCTTGTTTCTCTCAAACTGTAGCTCTAGAATGATTTGATAAATCCTACTTAAAAGTCAAAAAAGCTAACTTTGTAATCTAAGAGAACTAAAGGTTTTGGCTGAAAAAAAAACATTTTTGGTGTGATTTAAGATATATGCAACATAATTCCAGCCTTAATGCTAATGCCAAACTATCCCTCTGTTTTGAAACTAATTTGCAGTTCAGTTTGCACCAGGTTTTGAATTGAACATCTTATAACTATACATTTTATGTGGAATGCAACAATTCAAGTGCTTCACAGACTTTGGTTATTGTGAATGTTAACTATATGTTTAATATATGTTGATGAAGAAATGTTGATCTACTTAGAACAAGTGAATGGCCTAATTTATTGATTACTTTGGTTTTATGTAGGAAGTGAGTGAATGAGTATACAAGAAGTAATCTCTTCCAGATAATTAGAAATGTTTGTAGAAAGCAATTATGAAGGTGGGTGTAAAGTGCACCTTGATGATATAAAGTGAGTCAGATGGAAGATAGTTGAGTACGATGGAGCCCCCCTAGACTGTTTCATACATCTTTTGGTGGCACCCCCTCCCCCCTCCAGGTCGGTTGAAAATTAATGTGGAAGGGGCCCTTCTCCCATCCTACTCAGCTGGCATTGGCTTGGTTATTTGAAACGAAAAAAGGTGATCTACTTGTGGTTGGGAGACTATTGAACATTGAGACTCTTCTTAAGTTGGGCTAAGTGTGATATCCTCCATTCGTCCCTATTAAGAAAAAATTTAAATTTTTTAATAATTAAATAAAATTACTGAATGTATCATAATTTTGTACTGTTATGAAATGATATTTTTTGTTATGAACTGTCAAATGTGTAATCGTTAAAGTTCTAGTGTAAACAGCAACACAATGTCTGTCAGAATGGTTTTTTATCCCCAAAAAAGCTGCAAATCAGTTGTTTTCCAAACGCATAAACCAAACGGTTAATCCAGAACAATGGCAGAATAGACATTTATCCAGAATCAGTTGTTTTCAAAACGCACATCAGGATAAGCTACTGATCAGCAGATTGTCATAATAAGTTGTTTATCTGGATAAGCTAGATAAGCTGCAACTGCTCCAAACAGACCCTAAATAGGCATCGTTTTGGGTGGCAGCAACGACAAGGAATGACGGCGGCCGCAGCAGGATGATAGGATAATAAGATGACATTGTCCAGGGCAGTGGCAGTCGAAATTAAAAAATTGTTGAGAAAAACAACAACTGCTGCTATCTGGGGCGGTTGCAGCAATGGAAAGCGGTCGAGAGCGATAAGGAAAAGATGTTGAATGGGAGATGAAAGTTAATCACTACATGAAGACCAAAATACAGTTGAAGCACTATACGAAACCTTAGAATACAACCAAGAAAAAAAATGACATCAACGACTGTCTCGATACAAAACACACAAAACAACTAAAAAACCTAATATAAAGAAACACATATACAAGCCCTATATAATTAGGATTGGATCCTCCTATGGTAATGAGGCGCTAAACCACAGTAGAGGGTCAATCGTCCCTTCCAGGTCTCGATCGGTTTGGTTCAGACAAAGAAAGCAATGGAACATTTCTGCAACTCACTTTTACACTTGCGTCATTATTATGTCCAATTTCACCCCTAGTCTTTGTATCCTCCAACATGCACTTCCTCTCTCAGCCTCATCTGATATTGAATCCCGAAGCATAGTAATTGATCCTCCTCTTCATTGAAATCATCGAAACGGAAGGGATTCAAATATTCTTCTTGCTTTGTTTGGATCTCGCGATCATGATTGACGACTACCTCTCCATGGGTCCTTTTTCTCAATTTCATCGAGTTGTAGCACTTGGTGAAGTTACCGANTGTAGCACTTGGTGAAGTTGCCGAGTTTTCTCTTTCATGATAAACTCCTAATCGACGTTTTATATTTGTCTCCTCGGTGGCATGTTTAGGGTTTTTGTATGGGTAGGTGAGATATAGTGTATGTTTGCGATGTCGGGTGAGAGAATTTTTTTTTGGTTAGATAGGAGGGGTTTTGGTAACAAAAAAATATAACTAGTTACGCTGTCTTTAATACAAAAGATACTGAAGTTAATCCAAACAACGAGAGGAAAGCCAAACAATATTGTTGAATTGAAATTTAGGGAAGTACAATACACACAAACAAAAATAGAAATAGCAGCATACTCAATTCAAATGCACCTAGGTCTACAGGATGCAAGGACTTTTGGTGGCTATGGTAGGCGGACGGAATGGTAACATAAAGGGTGGTTGGTGTAGGATTGTTGTTGGGAAATGGCAGCAAACAACATAGAAGGCTATGGTAGGGAGGTAGGATGGCAGGGTAGGAGGGTTGTCATGAGATGGTAGCAGACAGCAAGCAGATGCAATTGGAAGGTTGAAGAACTGGTGTAGGAGGGTTGTCGTGAGATGGTAGTATGCAGCACGTGGGTGCGAAAGTGAGTTCGAACTACATGTGGTGGAAGATAGTTCGCGACAATAGCACCAAGTGAGGCTCTGGCTTGGAAGGCAGGGGTTATTAAAAGATAAGCGAATGTAGTTGAAAATTTGAAAAACAGTTGTGGAAGGGATGTCATAAAATGGTAGCAGGCAGCAGGTGGGTGAGACAGGTAAATCAAAGTGCAGGTGGTGGAATACGGTGCACGGTAGAAGCAGCAAGTGCGGCTCGGGCTTAATAGGTAGAGGACAACCAAATAGTGGTTGTCCAGAAGAGCCGCAATTATCATGACTCAGCTGAGGCTTAGAATTAACCAGTACACGTACAGACGGTCGGACGGTGAAAAAGTAAATTTTTTAAATTTAATTNTATAAACTCCTAATCGACGCTTTACATTTGTCTCCTCGGTGGCATGTTTAGGATTTTTGTATTGGTAGGTGAGATACAGTGTATGTTTGCGATGTGGGGTGAGAGAATTTTTTTTGGTTAGATAGGAGGGGTTTTGGTAACACAAAAATATAACTAGTTACGCTGTCTTTAATACAAAAGATACTGAAGTTAATCCAAACAACGAGAGGAAAGCCAAACAATATTGTTGAATTGAAATTTAGGGAAGTACAATACACACAAACAAAAATAGAAATAGCAACATACTCAATTCAAATGCACCTAGGTCTACAGGATGCAAGGGCGTTTGGTGGCTATTGTAGGCGGACGGAATGGTAACATAAAGGGTGGTTGGTGTAGGATTGTTGTTGGGAAATGGCAGCAAACAACATAGAAGGCTATGGTAAGGAGGTAGGATGGCGGGGTAGGAGGGTTGTCATGAGATGGTAGCAGACAGCAAGCAGATGCGATTGGAAAGTTGAAGAACTGGTGTAGGAGGGTTGTCGTGAGATGGTAGTATGCAGCACGTGGGTGCGAAAGAGAGTTCGAACTACATGTGGTGGAAGATAGTACGCGACAGTAGCACCAAGTGAGGCTCTGGCTTGGAAGGCAGGGGTTATTAAAAGATAAGCGAATGTAGTTGAAAATTTGAAAAACTGTTGTGGAAGGGATGTCGTAAAATGGTAGCAGGCAGCAGGTGGGTGCGACAGGTAAATCAAAGTGCAAGTGGTGGAATACGGTGCATGGTAGAAGCAGCAAGTGCGACTCGGGCTTAATAGGTAGAGGACAACCAGAGAGTGGTTGTCCAGAAGAGCCGCAATTATCATGACTCAGCCTGAGACTTAGAATTAACCAGTACACGTACAGACGGTCGGACGGTGAAAAAGTAAATTTTTTAAATTTAATTTATATAACAAATATTATAATAATAAAAGAGCCACTATAAAAATTAAATTAAAGTAATATGATTAAATTATCTCATTTTGATTGTTCGCATTTTCCATAAATAATTTCTCTTCTACATTTATTTTTTAATCAATTAATTAAAATTAAAATATTAACTTAAAATAACAGTGAACAAACTAAAATCAGTGAATGTTCATACTTCTAACTATAATAATACGATGAAAATTACCTTAGTATGCACTTGCAATTTAACTTTTATACAAAATATTTGATAGTTTATGAATATGATCGTTCACAATATTTCATAATATTTAAGATATTTATTGTATCAATAGCATATTTATATTAGTGTATATATGTACAATCGTCATAGGAGCGTTGTCAAAAAAAATGTCAGTTGAGATACTTCAATATCATTTTCCATTTTAATGCACGATATTTCATAATATTCAAGATACTTAGTGTATCAATAACATATTTATATTATTTTATATAAGTACAACTGTCTTAGGAGCATCAACTAAAAATTGAATCAGCTAAGATGCTTCAATATTAATATCATTTTTTATTTACGTGCACAAGTACTTCATGTTCCCCGCTAATAACATAAATAAGTAAACACCGCCATAATCAATCATGCACATATATTCAGTATATATATAATTTATATCATTCATATGTGTATTTCATTCAATTCAATATACTTTGTATAGATAACGCATAATAGGAGTTGTCATTAAAATGTAAAATCATCATAATAATATGACCAATAAAAGAATAGAATATCTTTCAAAATAAAGCATGGCAATTGAATTTCCAGGTAGCAGTAACTATCGATATGACTGATTAAAAAAAAATCAAAAGTATGACTACTCAACTAACTCAGAAGAACTCCAATATTAATTGTTTCAATCAACCTTNATCAAAAGTATGACTACTCAACTAACTCAGAAGAACTCCAATATTAATTGTTTCAATCAACCTTTTTTCAATGAAAATTTATAATCGAACGAGTTAGGAATTATTATTAATTAATTATAAATTAAATTTAGTATAAAAAATAATTTGCCTTTACTTTACTTTACTTCCAATGAATTATATAACTATTTTATTTTTTAGATCAAATAATATATTTCTTCCAATAATTATTATTCCTAATTTATATCAAATTGCTTTAAAGTAAATGTTTAAAACTTTAATTAGCTCAAATTCATCATTCAATCTCGATAGTTCCCTAGCTTGAACAAATAATATAAGTTGATAAAAATTAATATAATTTATAATAATTAATTAAATAAAAATAACTAATAATTAAAAAATATAATATTTATGGATCAACTTCCCTAGTACATGCATATTCGCCTTTTTCTCTAACAATCACGTCCTTGACTCATTTTCTTCCTTCGCTCCCACATAGTAATACGCGAGTGTTTCTTCCTTCATACTTCCTACGGTTAAATAGGGCAGGACTCTTCTTTCTTTAAGTTTGGCTAGGGTTTGATGTTCTCTTTCCTTCGACTTCAACACTGCTNGTGACTCATTTTCTTCCTTCGCTCGCACATAGTAATACGCGAGTGTTTCTTCCTCCATACTTCCTAGGGGTTAACTAGGGCAAGACTCTTCTTTCTTTAAGTTTGGCTAGGGTTTGATGTTCTCTTTCCTTCGACTTAACACAGCTTGGCTTCGTCCCACAAAAGAATCGCCTCACCTTCTACAACATCACACAGAATGCACGCAGTGCTCGAAAGTGATGTTGGCGCTTCACGTCATGGCTTCCAATCCTTCCAATAGNATAATGACGCAGGTGTAAAAGTGAGTTGCAGAAATGTTCCATCGCTTTCTTTGTCTGAACCAAACCGATCGAGACCTGGGAGGGACGATTGACCCTCCACTGTGGTTTAGCGCCGAATTGCCATAGGAGGATCCAATCCTAATTATATAGGGCTTGTATATGTGTTTCTTTATATTAGGTTTTTTAGTTGTTTTGTGTGTTTTGTATCGAGACAGTCGTTGATGTCATTTTTTTTCTTTGAGGGTTGTATTCTAAGGTTCCGTATAGTGCTTCAACTGTATTTTGGTCTTCATGTAGTGATTATCTTTCATCTCCCATTCAACATCTTTTTCTTATCGCTCTCGACCGCTTTCCATTGCTGCAACCGCCCTAGATAGCAGCAGTTGCTGTTTTTCTCAACAATTTTTTAATTTTGACTGCCACTGCCACTGCCCTGGACAATGTCATCTTCTTGTCTTATCATGCTGCTGTGGCCGCCGTCATTCCCTGTTGCTGCTGCCACCCAAAACGATGCCTATTTAGGGTATGTTTGGAGAGTTGCAGCTTATCTAGCTTATCCAGATAAATAACTTATCCTGACAATCTGCTGATCATTAGCTTATCCTGACAATCTGCTGATCATTAGCTTATCCTGATGTGTGTTTCAAAAACAACTGATTCTGGATAAATGACTATTCTGCCATTGTTCTGGATAAACCGTTTGGTTTGTGCGTTTGAAAAACAACTGATTTGCAGCTTTTTGGGGATAAAAAACTATTCTGACAGACATTGTGTTGCTGTTTACACTAGAACTTTAACGGCTACACATTTGACAGTTCAGAACAAAAAATATCATTTCATAACAGTACAAAATTATGATATATTCAGTAATTTTATTTAATTATTAAAAAATTTAAATTTTTTCTTAATAGGGACGAATGGAGGATATCACACTTAGCTCAACTTAAGAAGAGTCTCAATGTTCAATAGTCTCCCATCCACAAGTAGATCACCTTTTTCGTTTCAAATAACCAAGCCAATGCCAACTAAGTAGGATGGGAGAAGGGCCCCATCCACATTAATTTTCAACCGACCTGGAGGGGGGAGGGGGTGCCACCAAAAGATGTATGAAACAGTCTAGGGGNCTTGGATACAACACTAGAAGAGAACATAGAAGGCGCCGACAGCAATCCTGGCGAGTAATAGAAACACAAAAAAAAATTGAAAAACCTAGTGACGTAAATCAAATATATAAGCCCTAGAAAACTACGGATTGGCCTCTATTGAAAAGAGACGCCAAACCCTGTTNCAAGTAATAGAAACACAAAAAAAAATTGAAAAACCTAGTGGCGTAAATCAAATATATAAGCCCTAGAAAACTACGGATTGGCCTCTATTGAAAAGAGACGCCAAACCCTGTTGGAAGAGTAGGCCAGCTTTCCCGGATCTAGACCGGTTCGGTTCAGGACATTGGAGACGCGGAAAAGGATCTCGCGCCCCTTATGTTCGTGTCAATTTGTTTGCCACAAAATGTATTTAAGTCAGGTCAAACTCTACACTATCTGAGGTGATATATTGCAGCATAGGTTGAGAAGCTCAAGGTAGGAGAGCAAAATTTATGGAGGAAACATATTTTCAAGTCCTTAAAACCCAAAAAGGACAAGAAGACCCTTTTGTTCACTACANAGACCGGTTCGGTTCAGGCCACTGGAGACGCGGAAAAGGATCTCGCGCCCCTTATGTTCGCGTCAATTTGTTTGCCACAAAATGTATTTAAGTCAGGTCAAACTCTACACTATCTGAGCTGAGATATTGCAGCATAGGTTGAGAAGCTCAAAGTAGGAGAGCAGAATTTATGGAGGAAACATATTTTCAAGTCCTTAAAACCCAAAAAGGACAAGAAGACCCTTTTGTTCACTACAATCAAACAAGATGTGTGCAAACCTTTTCTTGTTACAATAACTAAAAGGGGCAATTACATATATACCACCTAATTCATATTTATTTACATATATCTAACACCTAAAGATTATTTTTTATATTTAAACCACCCAAATCTTTACATATATCTAACAAGATACGTGCAAACCTTTTCTTGTTACAATAACTAAAAGGGGCAATTACATATATACCACCTAATTCCTATTTATTTACATATATCTAACACCTAAAGATTATTTTTTATATTTAAACCACCCAAATCTTTCATATCACATCAAAAATACCAGCATAACCTTTAAAAAGTGAAATACATATTTACATTGGTAAGGTGGCGTGTATGTAAAAATTGAAATTTAAGTGTTAGATATATAAATACGTAGGAATTTTGTGGAATGTATATAATTTTTCCTAACTAAAATGGACTGGTAAAACTTGAGTGCCAAATTCACTTACGGAATTACAATAGATTTGTGGATCATTTGTCCCATCTTTGAACATGAATAAATTTAAAATGAACAGCATCAGAAAACATCACGATTGAACCACACAAATCAACTTAATAGTTAAATGTTTTTTATGTGTTGCATTACTGGCCAACAACAAAACAATTTATTATGAAATCATCAATGAAATAAAAATTTCATTCAAATATGCCACAATCAAACCGCCAGAATAAAGGAATTTTTTTTTATAGCAAATGAATCTAAGATTATTAATTATTCAATGTATGTCATTGTAAGTCATGTTTTATTTTGGCACTCGCAGAATTTTTGTCATTCAAAAACATTTCAAGAAAGAAAGCGGATCCAGAGTTCAAAGCATGAAGGAATCAATGTGGTTAGCTTCTCATGATGCAAATGAATGGTCAAATTTGGCCATTCTTTCCAAAATCAATGCATTTCAACTTGGTCAAAGAAAGTTTAAATTGTGTTGAACTTGAAGACTTTTTTCTAAACACATTCGGTGGCACTATTGGATTCTTATTAACCTGGTAAATATACGACATGGTGTAGTCATTGAATCTAACAGCACAAAGTACAGTGTTAAGAAGTAGAGGGCCCCAGTGATAATTCATTTATATGGTATTTCTCACTTGTGAATGGTAGTTATGCCTAAAGGTTAAAATGATGCACATGGTAAGGTCTTGTTTGGGACCACCTTTTTTTTTCTTCTAGTTTTACTTTAAGAACATGTATGTTTTTTTTTTTTTTGATATTTTTATTTTCTAATTTCAAAAACAAATGAAATTATTTTTAAAAACGTATAAAAGTTATTTTGAGTATTTTTAAAAACAATTAGACAAGTTATAGCATATCAAACATGTGTCGTTTCAAATCAAAACATATACAAAAGAAAATAAAAATAAAAAATAAAAAATTAAAAACAAAAATGATCACAAACAGCCACGAAGTATTTAGAAATATCATGCAAATGTACAAAGAAACCAAATAGAACTCAACATATAAGTTTAAACCTCATTGATATTCTAACAATTACTAGTTAGAAGAATAGGATAATTGTGTAGATACATGAAAGCATCATTAGGGAACTTAGGATCAAATAAGACAATAGAATCAACTCTAGCAGACTGAACGAGCAAAGCGATGAGCACAATTGCTCCTAGTTTTCCATAAGTATTTGTGGGCCATAGTGGATTAAGATTTGAGAGCATTTGAAGTACAAGATATGTATCAAAATTATCTAAAAGTAATTGATATTTCTCTCTTACTATATTGCATAACCTTTAAGGACACACATAGGTAATACGATTGTCAAAAAATCGCAATCACAAAAAATTTCTTCCAAACATGATTCCTAGAGATCCAGAAAACTTTTCTAATGGAATACTGAATAAAAAGAATAATCAAGTTATCTTAAATAAAAAGTTAGGAGACGAAACAAGTAAACCAAGCAAGCCAATCACTATCAAGGGCTAGTCATCAAATTGGAATCAAATCAAATTTCTTATGCATCACTCATGCCTAAAACACTTTTCATGAAGGTGTTTGTTTGCATTAAACTCTAACCACTTGTAACATTCCCTTCCCCTTACCCGTACGAAACTAACAACAATTTCCACAAATAAAAAAGAAAAAAAGTCAACACCCAACCCAATTTGTAACTTAATCCAATGAATTAATTCATAAATTATTAGTGGATCATTAAACGAATGCTTCCCCTCTCAAGAATGCACAGACTAATTCAGTGTGACATTGGGTGAGTCTAAATTCGCTTGATGAATCTAAGTTCACTTGATGAATATAAATGTCTACTAACTTAATTTGGTTAAGGCATCAAAAACTATCAACTTCATCAATCTCATAAGTACCAAAAATCAAATGAAGTGTCATGCATATGATTCAAGATCGTCCCATCATCATGCAAGTACTATAGTAAGTTTTATTATGTTTAATTTGAACTATATTCCGTCGTATCATCGTCAACATCAAAGGAGTTATTAATATTTTCCTAGAAATAATGAGGTTGATGCATATAGTCATACCCAATCATCCCACATTCTAATTGATCATCAAAGTTGGCTTTTTACAAATCGTGGAATTAAAACTTTAGTATGCATGGATGTCATCATAATGATGCAGATTGTTCATAGATTTCATGCTCAATCATATAGTCCATCCCAATACCATATCAATCTAATGAGAAATCATGTTACGCGCCAATTCTTCGTGCCCCAAAGGTGAAAAAAAATGTATTAAACCCAGAGGTTTAAACCTATGCATCAGTTCCACTAGCTCAAAATCCCAATCTTATGTGGAGTTGGTACATGGGAATTAAAGTTCATACTTTGATTATGCTAATGGTTTTCATGATGATGAACAATCAACGGTGATCGAGCATCTTGTTGAGCATAATCACACGGGTCTATAAGATTAATCCAATGCCTAAATTTGAGATCGTGCCCCGAGCCTATTATTGAGATTAATTTATCTTCCACTATTAATATTGTTGAGATCAAGAAACAAATTGAAATTTTGATTTCTATGTTCTTGAAAGATTCTTCTCTAGATATACAAATTGTTTCAAAATTTATTGAAAGTTTTCTCACCAAAGAGCCACAGCAATAATTGCCACAATCCTCTTTTCGGTATCATTCTTAAAAGGAAGTATAATGCATAATAGTATTTGAATTTAACAATATAAAATTCTATATTACACATACCTATGATACAATATGAGCTAGTTTTGTGAACCTTCTCTACAACAACAACAACAACAACAACAAGCCTACATGAGTCCTTTTTCTCCATTATATCTTAGTGAGTGTCATATTTTATTTTAGTTCTAATAAGTGAAAAAAAAAATTTATACAATATGCCCAAGTCTTTTTAGGTCTACCTCTGTCCTTCTTAAAATAAGTTGAATATAAGGCATCTCTTCTCCTAAACGGATCATCAGATGGTCGACGTTTAATGTGACCAAACCGTCTAAGATGGCTCTCACTGAACTTGGCTGTCGCCGAAGCTACTGCAACGGAAACATTTTTTCTCATTTGCAATACACTTTACAAGAAAATTTTGGTAGGCCAAGAGGAGTTGATGCAATACAAGGCATGAATCAAGTTTACTCAAGATTATTCTAGATTTTCTTAATAGTTTAGATTTTATTACAGTTTTAATAAATTTACATTTAAGGATTACCTTCATTTCAAATCAACAAATAGAAATTTTAGGAAGATTTAAATTTGAATACAAATAATTTTATTTTATTTTGTAACACACTTTCGATAAAGAGAATTTAAGTGTTTGCATTTTGACAATGAATTATTTGAATTTAAAATCAAAATTCCTCACCTTAATCCTCCCTCCTCCCTTTATATTGTTTCATCATGGTTTATCAAAGAAATCAAATATTCTCCCAATCCTCTCTCTCCTTCTGAAAGTCTTGAAGGGACTCACTCCCCCATTTAAGATTACAAATATGCCCACTTAGCAGATTAAAGATGTTTCTACTCATCATATTATCTCTCTCCATACAATACTCTCTGTTTTATTTTATTAAACAACTCAAAGGACCCTAGCCATACGATTACATGATTTTTGATAAACCAAATTCACCGCAAGCAAGACATGAATTATACACAATGAAGCTTACCCACTAGTGTGTGTGTGTGTGTGTGTGTGAGTGAGTATTTATTATGCACAAAATGTAAACACGCGTATGAAATACTAGTCAAGCTTGCATATACAGGGATGAATCCTTGAATTAGAAGCTTAAAGATCATAGAAATATAAGTTTAGGAATTCCATTATATCTAAAAATTACCTGTTAGAANATTTATGCAACTTAACCTGAAATTTGAGCTAATAAAGATAGATGAGCACACAATAACTGGGTACTTTGGAGGCCTGAAGCGCTCCACTAGTAATATGGTCAAGCTACAAACTTAATGGATGCTGNCATTAGCATTAAGGCTGGAATTATGTTGCATATATCTTAAATCACACCAAAAATGTTTTTTTTTCAGCCAAAACCTTTAGTTCTCTTAGATTACAAAGTTAGCTTTTTTGACTTTTAAGTAGGATTTATCAAATCATTCTAGAGCTACAGTTTGAGAGAAACAAGCCAGAGGCTGTGTCGTATGAGAGAAACAAGTGGGACTAGTTGTCTACTTATTCAAAAAAAAAAAAAGAGGGCGTGGTGATTTTTTCGGAAACAACAAAAATCAATTGATGAACTATGGCAAACAATAGAGGACAACAAATCGATAATTTTCAATAAGAAATAACCAGACAAATTCAGGAAAAAAAATGTAAATGATTATGACTACAACGAAGGATGCGAAAAACCTGAGGTGAAAGAATGCCGCTGATTTGACTGGCAATTCCCTGGACCGCTCGCCAGAGAGAATATTCAATATAGTCGGCACTCATGCTGCCAGGGTATCCCTACAACAACAGTAACCTGAAAAAAAGCTCCTGACATCGCTGCCAGAAGATCCTCACGAATCGTTGACCTAGCAAACTAGAAGAAAAGGTGTTTCCGCCTCGCTCTCGGCCCTCGACAACAAAGGAATCGCATGAAGAATCGCAGGGGAGGAATCGATCCAATGGAACGGTAGAGAGGAGTAGGTGAGCACGAAATCGATCCACGCTAGGCGGATTGCAAGTGAGCGAGGGTAATATCGGGATCGAAAGACAGAATTGCGGGACTCGAGGTTTTATCTACGTTGGACGTCTAATGCATTTTAAAAATTTTGTTTCTTGAAACTCACGCAAAAAGCTCAAAACAAACGCTTCCACGACGTTTTGAAAACGCACTAGCGGCANGAAGACAGAATTGTGGGACTCGAGGTTTTATCTACGTTCGACGTCTAATGCATTTTAAAAATATTGTTTCTTGAAACTCACGCAAAAAGCTCAAAACAAACGCTTCCACGACGTTTTGAAAACGCACTAGCGGCAAATAAGCTGCCCCGAACGCACCCTTATTCTTCACATTCATCTCCAACCGACCATCCACCCATTGTCTCATTCCACCTTGCTGCCATTGTTGCAACTTCTCCCCTTTGGTGTTGCCATGCTCCTCCCTTGCTGCTGCAACCCTTAACAACCCCTCACAACCACTTCCTCACTTTCGTTCCTTCCTGCCCCTGCACAGGAAAGCAACCACACATGTCATTCCTGTAGTTTCACACCTCCCCCTCGCACTTAACCACAAATTTTTTCTATCTCTACACCTTCCAACCCTTCCCTTGCCCTTTGTTACCTTTCCGTAGGACCAAACCCTTGCGGATCACCTCGACCACCCCGAGATCCATTCTAGTTTGATTGTTTATGTTGTCTGTTTCTATTTTTAGTTCCGTTTGTGAGATTGTATTTCTCTATTATGAATTGAACAATAATTTTTGGTTTATTTATTTATTTTTTGGGTTAATTTTTTTATCATTTGGTCTCAGAGCTAACCCAACCTTAATTTTATCTGAGTTTTACCTAAACATCTTATCGAACCCAATTTTTTTTTTTTCTACTTGGCATCACACCCATACACCCTATCGCACATATCACACCCAAACCCTAATTATATGACCGGGGAGACGAGTGCTAGACGCCGATCAGGAATTTACCATGGAAGAGATACAGTGGTAACTCCATTGAGTTCTACAACGATTCAGTGAAATTGAGGAATGGACTCGTGGAACAACCATTATTGAGTGTGGCCGCGAGATTTGATCAATAGAGATAGGGACACTTGAATCCCTTTCGTGGGGATGATTTCATTGGAGAAGAACATGCTAAAACTCTTTAGGATACAATATGAAAGAAGTCTGAGAGATGAAGTGCCTCTTGGAGATATAGAGACTCATGAGTGTAAGTGGACACATCAGATTTCAAGGGGAGAATGAATCCGGATGATTTCATAATGTGGTTGTAGACCGTCGAGAGGGTTTTGGAATACTAAGATGTGCAATATGATCAAAAAGTGAAGATTGATGCTATTAGACCAAAGAAATTTACCTGGTTGTGATGAAAGAACCTGAAGAGGGAGAGAAATAGAGAAAGATGGAGCAAGATAACTACCTGAGAGAAGATGAAGAGGGAGTTGCAACGACACTACCTATCCCCACACTATCGTCGGGGACTTTTTTTTTGACATTCCATTACCTACAAGAGCAAGATCTTTCAGTAGAAGAGTATATATTGGAGTTTATGTAATTTAAGCTGACATGTAATTTGTCGGAGCCAAAGATGCACACGATAGCTTGGTACTTGATAAGTTTGAAGCCCGTGGACTGTAACATGGTCCAACTACAAACTCACCGGTCTTTGCACGACGTTCAAACCTTAGCATTGACGGTGAAGAGACAGCAAAACGTAGCAGACATCCATCGCCATTCAGACAACCACATGCAGTTGGAAGCATTAGTAGGACTACACGTATGGTAGTTGAAAAATCTAATTTGGAGAATGATTAAACTTTCTAGATTGAGAAAAAGCCTGTGAAGATTATAAACCCCACTACCGTCCTAGTCAGGAAATGTTTATATGCCATGGTTTTGGACACCTCACTTTTAGTTTCCCGACGAGCTGGGTGTTATTCTTCCCAAATGGGTGCAGCGGAGGAAGTTAGCGACAAAATGGTAGCCGGAGAAAAAAGGCAAAGAGTACCAACTTTCATCACATACGGGCGAGATAATTGTGGTTCTATGGGTCCTACATGCCGAGGGATCAACAATGGCTTTACCACAACATATTCTACATTCGTTGTCTTGTGAATAAAAAATGTATGCAATTTTATCATTTATGGAGACAACAACATGAATGTGAGATCTACACAGATGGCAAACAAATTGAGCCTCACAACTCAAAGTCATTCCTAGCTATATTCCTTGATGTGGTTGAAGAAGGAGAACATGGTCAACATTGACAAGAGGTGTCTCGTGGAATTTTCGATTGGTAACCAGCTGTGGGATCATGTGTGGTGCGACGTGGTGCCGTTGAATGCCTGCCACATTTTTTTGGTGAGATCGTGATAGTTTGCTGCAGGACTCAACATGATGGGTTCATGAATACCGACTCCACTAAGGATGGCAAGCACATAGTCCCATCTTTTGCAGAGTCCGTGATTATAGGTGCCTTTGCCTGCAGAGAAGCGCTCGTAGGATTAGTTTTTGTGGTCAGAGGAGGGTTGAACAGAAGAGCCTGTTTCAAACACAATCAACTAGTAAGAGAGTGTTTTAGGACGTCTTGTTAGATAGCTTACCCCCTTGACCGCCACCGTTCGGAAAGAGTCAAGCCATCTTCACTTTAGATCAGGTTGAACCAACTTGCAGTTATCTTGGAAGGATTCAACAGAATATACATGATACACAGTCCTAGTTCAGTTTCATAGTGTACCTCCAGAAGGGTGGACTGATATGGATGACCACTTGCAATTGGGGACAACTTCTTAGGTATTTTGGGGTACAAGTACAGTTGACAGTGAAATCTAGGTGCTTATTGCTCTACAGTGGAAAATTCTTTAGCCCTGGGAGGTTGCAATAGGGCTGTCACCTTCAATGTGCACTCAGAAGCTTCAATGAATGAGGTCGAAACTCCCCCAAACCTGAGCGACAGACACACTTGAGAGGGAGCTGCGGGAAACATCCTACACTTTCTTCATCAGGACCAAACTGGTTCAGACCCGCCCTGATTTATCGCCTCTTTTCCATAGGGAGATCTAATTCCAATTATATTGGGCTTATATGTGTGTTTTCTTTGTCTTATGTTTTCAATTTTTTTGTGTGTTTTGTATTGGGACAGTCACCAACATCTCTTTTTCCCTTCAAAGACTATATTCTAGGGTTCCAAGTGTTGCTTCGGCTTTATTTTGGTCTCCTGGTGGTGATCTTTTTCCTTATCCTCTTCCGCATCCTGCCACGTTGCTATTGACTACCCTCCATTGTTGCAACCGCCTCGAAACAACAACCTTTGCTGTTTTCACTGCAGTTTTCCATTTTCTGCCACCTGTCCTCTTTGCCGCAACCGCCTCCTCGGATAGCAGTCTTCTCGCTGTCTTGCAGAACCTGCGTTTCCTGTCACCGTAGCTGTCATTCCCCCTTGTTGCTGCCACCCGAAACAATTTGTTAACCTTCATTTTTAATCACCTGTCCACTTGTATCTCTCATTCCAGTTTGCTGCCATTCCACAACTCCTCTCCCTTGCTGCTGCCGTCCTCCTCCCTTGCTATCGCAACATATAATGCACTTGTTGTTTCTGTAGCTTCGCCCCTCCCCCTCATGGTTAACCACACACCTTTGCTGCTGCCATGCTTTCTAGCCCTTCCCCCACCCTGCTACCTCTTTTAAGGATCAAACTCTCATCGATCATCTCCACCACCCTGGGATCCATCCTAATTTGAGTATTTTTTTCTATTTTCGTTTATGAGATTGTATTTTTCTATTTTAAATTCAGTAATATTATTTAGTTTTCTTCTTATTATTTTGGTTAACTCCGGTATCAACCGAATTTCGACAGAAAAAATGAATTCAAATGACTTGATTGAGTGATTGCAGATTGTTGAGAGGATATTTGAGTACAAGGAGGCCATCTGATAAAAAAGTGAATCTTACTGTCATCAAACCGAAGAAAATTGCCTCGTTGTGGTAGGAGAACCCGAAGAGGGAGATACAAAGAGGACTTGACAAGATCACTTCCTAGGAGAAAATAAGAAGGCAATGCAGTGACATTATATACCTTCACACTATTGTCGGGATATTTTCTCGAAGCTCGACCACTTGCATCAGAGGGAACTATTAGTTGAGAATTATACAACAAAGTTTATGCAACTTAAACTGAAATTTGAGCTAATAAAGATTGATGAGCACACGATAACTGGGTACTTTGGAGGCCTGAAGCGCTCCACTAGTAATATGGTCAAGCTACAAACTTAATGGATGCTGAATGACGTTCAAAGCTTAGCTCTGAAGGTAGAGAGAACGAAAGCAAAGTAGGCACCCCTGTCTCCATTCAGACAACCACTCACAATTGGAGACATCTATCGAAACATGCCTAGGAGAGTTGAGAAGATTGATTAGGAGAATGAAAGTGTTGCTCAATAAGCCTAGAAAGAGTAGTACGCCCAATACATTTCAAGCTAGAAAATCCTTCAGGCACCACGGATATGGACACATCACCTCCAGTTACCCGACGAGCATGTCTCATTCACCAAGCAGAGTGCAGTGGAGGAGTCGAGCGAGGAGGAGAAAACTGAAGAACTGGGTGAGGAGTACCAA
>JXCR01148994.1:27105-70218 GCA_002079205.1 Phalaenopsis hybrid cultivar
TTGTCAACAGAGAGGCACTAGTGGGATCAGTCTTGGTGATGAAAGAGGACATCGAGATCAAAGAGCCAATATCAAACATAGGGCAACCGTTACAAAGAGAATTCTTGGGTATCCTGACTGCCAGATTGCCTTTAGAGTCACCACTGTTAGGGCTGATTAAGTTTGTCATCATTCCAAAGGGGGGCGAGCCAATCTTGGGCTAACTTTGGAAGACTCAGCAGAGTGCACTAGGCACAAAATGTTGGGTAATGTGGAGACCCGGTCGACCAAATTTAATTAGCTTCTTAATTAAGTATCTCACATAGCGCTCACCTACCACACCCAACTACCGCTCACCTGCCACATCCCGCCTACCGCTCACCTACCTCCCACATACCGCTGTCATAGTTTCTATAAATAATATCTTTTGGTTTAAAGGAAATGCAAGTTAAGCAAGACCAAACCAAGTCTTCTTGAGAGCTAAGAGAAAGAGAGGAAGAGAGAGAAGAAAATAGATTTTCTTGTAAACATTGAGGCGCTCGACGATGTAATTCCTCGAAGAAATAAATTCTCTGCAGCTCCGTGGACGTAGGAAAACAAATTGAACCACGTAAATCTGTGCGTCGTTTTGGTGTTTTTTTTCTGCGTGCAATTTTACTCGTTCCAATGTTTTGCTTTATTGTTGTCATTTTTCATAACAATTGGTATTAGAGTCTTGGGTTTAGATCTAAGGAAGAACGATAAACGGAGACGAAGTGATGACATCGGAGATTGAGAATTTCAATGATACAGATTTTGATTACTGGAGGATGCAGATAGAGAACTACCTTTATGAGAAGAAACTTCATCTTCCGTTACTTAGAAAACGACCAGAAAAGATGGACGAGGCGGAATGAAATCTGTTGGATCGACAAGTTCTGGGGTTATACGATTAACCCTGTCGAGATTGGTTGCCCACAACGTCATCAAGGAGAGGACTACTGTAGATCTCATTGCGGTTTTATCAGGTATGTATGAAAAGCAATCAGCGAATAATAAGATGCATTTGATGAAATAATTATTCAACTTGAATATGGTGGAATGTGACTCTGTTGCTCAACACCTGAATGATTTCAATACTATCACAAATCAATTGTCGTCTGTTGAAATTGATTTTGATGATGAGATATGTGCACTGATATTGTTGGCTTCATTTTCAAATAGCTGGGAAACCATGAGGATGACAGTTAGCATTTCTGCAGGAAAATCCAAACTGAAATATGATGATATTCGTGATTTGATTTTGGCTGAGGAGGTGCGCACGAAGGATTCTGGCGAGGCCAAGNATATGTATGAAAAGCGATCGACGAATAATAAGATGCATTTGATGAAAAAATTATTCAACTTGAATATGGTGGAATGTGTCTCTATTGCTCAACACCTGAATGATTTCAATACTATCACAAATCAATTGTCGTCTGTTGAAATTGATTTTGATGATGAGATATGTGCACTGATATTGCTGGTTTCATTTCCAAATAGCTGGGAAACCACGAGGATAACGGTTACAGTGCTGCAGGTAAATCCAAGCTGAAATATGATGATATTCGTGATTTGATTTTGGCTGAGGAGGTGCGCACGAAGGATTCTGGCTAGGCCTCGTGTTCAAGTTCGGCGCTGAATGTTGATTCCAAAGGGAGATCACATGACAAGAACTCAAACATAGACAAATCAAAATCAAAGTCTGGTCAGCAGACAACCTGTTGGAATTGTGGCAAGACTGACCACATAAAAAGGAACTGCATGAATCTTAAGAAGAAAGAGAATAATGACACTAATGTTGTAACTGAAGAAATACATGATGCATTATTGTTGGCAGTTTACAGTTCTGTTGATAACTGAATATTNCTAGGCCTCGTGTTCAAGTTCGGCGCTGAATGTTGATTCCAAAGGGAGATCACATGACAAGAACTCAAACATAGACAAATCAAAATCAAAGTCTGGTCAGCAGACAACCTGTTGGAATTGTGGCAAGACTGACCATATAAAAAGGAACTGCAGGAATCCTAAGAAGAAAGAGAATAATGACATTAATGTTGTAACTGAAGAAATACATGATGCATTATTGTTGGCAGTTTACAGTTCTGTTGATAACTGAATACTGGATTCAAGGGTTTCCTTCCATACATCTTTCCGCCGGGAGTTAATGCAAAATTATGTTGTAGGTAATTTTTGAAAGATACATCTGACTGATGGAAAAGCTCTGGACATCATGGAGATGAGAGATGTTGATATTGCACCTTCTAATAAGAGCAAATTAACATTACAAAAGGTCAGACACGTTCTTGAGTTGAAGAAAAATCTCATCTCTGTTGGGCAGCTTAATGAGGGTGGTCATTCAGTGGCGTTCTCAGATAGCACCTGAAATGTTATCAAAAGAACATTAATAATGACTCGGGATAAGAAAACTGACACACTATATATGACTATAAGTTTACTCAGGCGTGGACACATAAGTCAGAGGTGCATTATGGGGAAGCAGAAGAAGGTCCATTTCCTGAAAAGTGGCAGAGTGCCAAAGGTAGGAAAACCAGACCTTTTATAGACCAATGGTGGAGAAACACAAAGTTATGAAGAAATCTTGCAAGATAAGAATTCAAGCAAGTGAGAGCTGACCAAGAAGGAGGAGACATATTCTCTGTCAGGGAATCAGACTTGGGAGTTGACAGAACTTTCACAAAGGAAGAAGACATTGCACAACAAGTGGGTGTACCGGGTGAAGACTGTGTTTGGTGGCAGTAAGAGGTACAAGACTGGACATGTTGAAAAGGGCTTTCAGCAATGGTAGGATATTGCTCATGCAGTGAGAGTTGTAAGCAGATACAAAAGTAACCCAGGAAAGAGCTTGGTGGTACAAGACTACGTTAACGGTGATATGTCAACTGAGGGTGTTACTCATGAGAAGCTGAAGTTATGCTCAACTTTAGTTGGTATTCTGCCATGAAGACAGGGGCTTCGAGTTGCAGAGGTGGAGGATATTATGTTTGAGGAAAAAGATCGGTACAACTAGTAGATGATGCAACCAGTAGGTGATGCATTCAGTGCCCAGTCTCTAAGTGGGAGAATTGCTGGGTAATGTGGAGACTCGGTCCACCGAATTTAATTAGCTTTTTAATTAAGTATGTCACCTACCTGTCACGGACAAATAGTCCCACATCGGCTAGGTGTAGGGCCGAAAAGCGGTATTTAAGTCCTGGGCTGCCCACCACCCATAAGGGCTCTTTTGGGAGGTGACAAGTGGTATCAGAGCAGGTTACTGTCTGCAGGTGTGTAGACTCTCCATGGTCCAGTGGGACCCTCGGTGGAGCCAATCCGTGACGAGGGTGTCACGTGATTGGGTGGAGGAGAATGTCACGGACAAATAGTCCCACATCGGCTAGGTGTAGGGCCGAAAAGCAGTATTTAAGTCCTGGGCTGTCCACCACCCATAAGGGCTCTTTTGGGAGGTGACATACCGCTCACCTATCTCCCACCTACCGCTCTCATGATTTCTATAAATAGTCTCTTTTGGTTTAAAGGAAATGCAAACCAAGCAAAACCAAACCAAGTCATCTTGAGAGCTAAGAGAAAGAGAGAAAGAGAGAGAGATGAATGGAGAGAAGAAAATATAGATTTTCTTGTAAACGTCGAGGCGCTCGATGGTGTAATTTCTCGAAGAAATACATCATCTGCAGCTCCGTGGACGTAAACAAATTTGCTGAAACACGTAAATCTGTGCGTCGCTCTGGTATTTTTTTTCTGCGTGCAATTTTACTCGTTTCAATTTTTCGCTTTATTGCCGTCGTTTTTCATAACACAAAACTCCTGTTCAGTTCAGCAGTATACCCATGGAGGGTTAGACTGATATGGATGACTACTCGCAAATGGGGAAACCTTTTCAGGTGTTTTGCGAGACAATGCAACTGACAGTGAGATTTAGGTGTTTATATCTACGTAGTTGAAAACCTTTCAACTCCGGGAGGTTACAACCATTCCGTCACCTTGAACATGCGTATATAAATTTTGACGAATGATGTTGAAACTACCACTACCTCAGGAGACTGACGCAGGTGCAGGGGGTGCAAAATCCTCTTCTGCGTTTGACCTGGGAGAGCCGACTTGCTCTTCCAATAGGGTTTGACATTTCTTTTCAAAAGGGGGGCCACTCCTTAGTTATATAGGGCTGATTTTGTGTGTAGGTTTTTTTGTATTTTTGTGTTTCTAATAGGACAAGCTTCGACGTCTCTTGTGTTCCCTTCTAGGCTGTATCCAAGGGCGAGTTTTGCTCTCTAGAACTATCTCGTTCCAAGGTGGTGACTATCATTAAATTTCTTTTCCACACAACCTTCCCCTCATTGTCGCCATCATGCCTCCCTGCTGCAGCTACTTGAGAACCCCTCTCAGGTTGTCTTGCAAGAGTCCCCTTAACCCCTACCTTCAAAGCCTAAGCCGCACTTGCTCCTGCTGCTATGTACCATCTTCCACCACCTGCAGTTCGACCTCCCTGCCACATCCACCTGCTGCCTACTACCATCTCACGACAGCCGTACCACACTAGTCCTTTAACCTTACAACTACATCCCCTGCTGGCTGCTGTCATCTCATGACAGCCCACTTTCTATTTCCGTTCGTGTGTGCTGTATTTACCTAGTTTTNTTGCTGCTATGTACCATCTTCCACCACCTGCAGTTCGACCTCCCTGCCACATCCATCTGCTGCCTACTACCATCTCACGACAGCCCGTCCACACTAGTACTTTAACCTTCCAACTACATCCCCTGCTGGCTGCTTCATCTCATGACAGCCCACTTTCTATTTCCGTTCGTGTGTGCTGTATTTACCTAGTTTTTGAATTTAACAATAATATTTGGCTTCTCTCTTTGTTTGGATCGACTCCTCTATCACAAACTTTGACCAAAATGATATGAGTTTGTCAGATTGAGTTCTTATCAGGCCTCAAAGTTTCTCACATCTATTTGTATTCCACACATCAGTGCCTTCATTCGGAAGTTTTTCTTGTGCATTTTCGAATCCTCTCTATACTCAATACAATGAAAAGACTTCCTTGCCATTATAATTATATCCTTCAGTCTTAAAATTAGTTTTTTGGGAGATGCAAAATGTTAGATCGATATCGGGCTTCTTTCTGAAGTACTATATTTATTTAGCCATGTTAAAGGTTTAATGCATCAAACCTTATACCCTTATTACTGTTTTTAAGGGACAATTACATACTTAGCTCCTAAAATATTGTTATTTATAAAATCTAACAATCAGGTGATATTTTTGAACCACCGAACCGATTTATTTATGCTTGCCACGGTCAAACCATTAGGAATTTAATAAAATGTAAAATGTGATTTAGGTTTTCATCATGAATTTTGATATTTGAGTGAGAATATGAAAAGTGGATGTAAGAGGATGCTAGATTTGTAAACAACCCTTTTTTATTTAAGTTTTAAATACAGTTTTAGAAAGTTGGTTGTGCTAATTTTAGAATGTTTCTTTGGAGAAATGCTAAGGGTCATTTGGGATAATTTTTGTTTATTATTTTTATTTTTAGTTTTTTATTTTGTTTTATTTATGTTTTGATTTGAAACAAAACATGTTTGGCTATTTGATTAAAGTATGTTTGTTTTTAAAAACACTCAAAACTTCTATAAATTATTTTGAGCATATTCAAAAACATGTTAATTTGTTTTTAGAAAAAAAAGAATATAGATAAAAAACACACACAACAAATATATTTTTAAAAACAAATGAAAAAAAAAAAACAAAATTGATCCGGAATAAACCTTAGATAAATATCATTTGAATGTTGGGATTTTCATTTCTGAAATGCTTTCTTTATTGTGAGATTTTGCTGAGTGCTCCCTTTATACATTGATACTGTACCCTTTATCATTGTTTCTAAAATATCGAGTACGATTATATGCAGAGGGTGATGGCTCCAAAATATATGTCAGTTGCATTGCGTTTCGAGACCCAGTTTGTGATGATGTTAGTCTCGCATATAAGATACCAGAAAATTATTTTGCTGATAAATGCATATGCCTTGTTTCACGGTCACCTAGTTTCCGAGTCCTTAGAGATGCGCTTGAGGAGCTTTTCATTGTTTGTTTCTCTCCTAATTCTACAAGGTAAATTTATTTACTTTTTAATATCTTGTCAGTTATTAAACTTTTATGCCATATATTTTCATTTACTTTGTCCACTGAGAAATTAAAGCCAAGCTTGTATGGTCGTCACATTATTAGAATATCTTTTTATAAATTTGTAAGAAAAAATAAACTTTTGATCTGAGCAAACCATGATGTTTCTTAACTAATTTAATAAGTTAAGCACTCATTATTTGGTAACCGAAAAAAAAAGTAATTGTAGCTGAGCATGATGAGATTATTATAACTTTCAATGCTGTATGATTGTTTTTTTCTTATTACAACTTTAGTATGCGATTTGATGAAAAAAATTATTTGGCTGGAATGCCAATTTGAACTGTAAAGTGGATTGGAGGATCAATATGGTTTCATTGATCTTAATTCTAATCAATTCATTAAAGAAGGGATATCTTAGAAGGTGGGTGGGAAATAAGAGGATTGAGTTTCAAGTAATCTTTACTTCCTGATGGATGGTTAGTCCAAGTTAGTAGTTAAAAAGCAGAGAGAGAAAGAGAGAGAGAGAGAGAGAGAGGGAGAGAGAGAGAGAACACAAAATAGATAGGTTTTTGAGCGATTCAACATTGTTTCCCTTGTTCATTATAAGGAAGTGATACAGAATTTATCAAACACCCTAAAGAAAACAAATGTTATTTCTGAATTCTAAATTCTGAAATTACAACAATAGTAGGGCAATCGAAAATTGTAACAAAACAACACAACACTAGAACTAACATTTAATTATGGGTGTAGGTGTTGCCAGGTAGAGGTTTGGACTTCCAGGAGGTGGCAAGGGGGTTGGCCAACAGGCTGGAAGATAGCTGCAGTGAGGGGAAAGTGGCGAGCAGCAGGAACAGTTGTAGGATTGCTGTTCTGAGGGGCAGCAACAAGAAAATGATAAAAGGGATGTTGGAGCGTGGTGGGAAAGGTTGGGAAATGGTATAGGAAGGATTAAAACCATTTGGAGACTAAGATACAACCGAAGCACCACTTAAAACCTTAGGATACAACCCTTTGTAGGGAAAGGAAACGCCGATGGCTGTCTCAAATCAAATCACAGAAAACTGAACCTAAACACCACAAAAAAAAAAGAAGAAATGTCCTTGGTAACTAGGAGTAGGCCCTCTTAAAAAGAGGCGACACTCGCAACTTTGGAGGACCAACCGGCCTTCACTAGTCTTGGACCGAACCAATCCGGCATCTGTGATGCGTTGCGTCAGGAAGTAGAGAGAATCTTTTTGATTATTTTTGGAGATGATTATGGCTTATTTTTTCAAGTTTTACTCTACTTGGGAAGGGAATTGACACAATTATAGACTTGGGTTTTTGCATCAGTTTTTTAACCTTTTTGTTATAAGTTAAGGATTGGGTATTTATAGACACATGGGAGGTTGAGGCAGTGGTGACATGGTTGGTGATTTGGGATGCTGTAATTGGCACATTCTAGTGGCCTGTCGATCACGGTCTGTGTGTAGAAGAGTTATGGTCTGCCGTTCCCTTGTGGCAAGGGTGAGATAAATAATAATTCTGATTAACTTTGTATTAGTTTATTATCAGAAGATTATATATTTTTATATTAATAGATGAATAGATTTGTATATTAAGTATAGTAGTCAAGGAATAATTCTGTTAAATGCCATGTTTAGCTATCGCAAAAAAAAATAAAAAAAATAAAATAAAAATAAATAAATATATATATATATATATATATATATATATATATATATATATATANGTGGCCTGTCCATCACGGTCTGTGTGTAAAAGAGTTATGTTCTGCCGTTCCCTTGTGGCAAGGGTGCGATAAATAATAATTCTGATTAACTTTGTATTAGTTTATTATCAGAAGATTATAGATTTTTATATTAATAGATGAATAGATTTGTATATTAAGTATAGTAGTCAGGGAATAATTCTGTTAAATGCCATGTTTAACTATCGCAACAAAAAAAAAAAGGAAAAAAAAATTTATATATATATATATATATAAAGATTAACTAATAATTTATGTGCAAACGTGCAAAAATACTAGGGTTAATAGCTTATTATTACTTATCATGGCTTATTATTATTTGATTAGGTTAAATTGATTTTACATCAATTTTAAAAATGGGTTTTTTGGTCATTTAACCAATATATATCATTATGACAACATTTTTTCCATGCATCTTTATTTCTCTTAGCGCTTATATTACAACCAAATGAGATATTCTATCAGACAACCGTTATGGTTTACTTGATGACAAACCACAATAAAATACAAAATAAAACAAAATAACATGGTATTGTCATATATAGTTATTGGGCATGTTTGTGTCGTTTGCAGTTGTTTGTAAAATAGTTGTAGAGCTATTATGAGGAGCATAGTTTTTGTTGAAATATGTTGTGGGCCTTATGAACATTTTTTCTTTTTAAGAAGTTGGACAACAATTTTATAGCAGGTTGGTTGTAAAAACTTGTTTCTCATCATAAAAAATTATGCAAAACAAGAAAGAATTAGCCAAACATAAGTGTGGCGGCTATATAAGAATTGAAGTAGTGGAAAGCTATTNATTTGCAAAACAAGAAAGAATTAGCCAAACATAAGTGTGGCGGCTATATAAGAATTGAAGTAGTGGAAAGCTATTCCTAACAAAATCTTGTGCATTTCTTGATTAAGCCCCTATCTTCTTTGACACCAATCAATCTTCATAATTACATTCATATACGTNCATAAAAATTTTGCAAAACAAGAAAGAATTAGCCAAACATAACTGTGGCGGCTATATAAGAATTGAAGTAGTGGAAAGCTATTCCTAACAAAATTTTGTGCATTTCTTGATTGAGCCCCTATCTTCTTTGACACCAATCAATCTTCATAATTACATTCATATATGTTCTTCTCTTTCTCTCTTTGGCGGGTGCTCTCGCTCCGCTTCCTTGCCTGTGGGCGTTCCTTCCCAACGCTTTCTTCACGGTCATTTTGTTTCAGCATCATAATTTTAAACAAGTCTTTTTCTCACTGAAGTGTATTTGTAGTGTTCTACCCCATGTTCAGGTCTTGCTCTTTGTGTTCTCATTCGGGTTTTGTATCTTGCCTCGAGCCCTTGAATGGGGTTTGCTTGCTTTAGTCACTTGTATAATAGCTGCTAGTGGGCTTTTTAGGGTTGCAAAATTGTGCTTTTTCTCTCTCACTGCTGACTACTTTCCCCTCTAGGTGGCTTTCTCCCCCTGCTCTAGATTTTATCTGCTTCTATTCTGGTGGNTAGATCGATATCGGGCTTCTTTCTGAAGTACTATATTTATTTAGCCATGTTAAAGGTTTAATGCATCAAACCTTATACCCTTATTACTGTTTTTAAGGGACAATTACATACTTAGCTCCTAAAATATTGTTATTTATAAAATCTAACAATCAGGTGATATTTTTGAACCACCGAACCGATTTATTTATGCTTGCCACGGTCAAACCATTAGGAATTTAATAAAATGTAAAATGTGATTTAGGTTTTCATCATGAATTTTGATATTTGAGTGAGAATATGAAAAGTGGATGTAAGAGGATGCTAGATTTGTAAACAACCCTTTTTTATTTAAGTTTTAAATACAGTTTTAGAAAGTTGGTTGTGCTAATTTTAGAATGTTTCTTTGGAGAAATGCTAAGGGTCATTTGGGATAATTTTTGTTTATTATTTTTATTTTTAGTTTTTTATTTTGTTTTATTTATGTTTTGATTTGAAACAAAACATGTTTGGCTATTTGATTAAAGTATGTTTGTTTTTAAAAACACTCAAAACTTCTATAAATTATTTTGAGCATATTCAAAAACATGTTAATTTGTTTTTAGAAAAAAAAGAATATAGATAAAAAACACACACAACAAATATATTTTTAAAAACAAATGAAAAAAAAAAAAAAAAAACAAAATTGATCCGAAATAAACCTTAGATAAATATCATTTGAATGTTGGGATTTTCATTTCTGAAATGCTTTCTTTATTGTGAGATTTTGCTGACTGCTCCCTTTATACATTGATACTGTACCCTTTATCATTGTTTCTAAAATATCGAGTACGATTATATGCAGAGGGTGATGGCTCCAAAATATATGTCAGTTGCATTGCGTTTCGAGACCCAGTTTGTGATGATGTTAGTCTCGCATATAAGATACCAGCAAATTATTTTGCTGATAAATGCATATGCCTTGTTTCACGGTCACCTAGTTTCCGAGTCCTTAGAGATGCGCTTGAGGAGCTTTTCATTGTTTGTTTCTCTCCTAATTCTACAAGGTAAATTTATTTACTTTTTAATATCTTGTCAGTTATTAAACTTTTATGCCATATATTTTCATTTACTTTGACCACTGAGAAATTAAAGCCAAGCTTGTATGGTCGTCACATTATTAGAATATCTTTTTATAAATTTGTAAGAAAAATTAAACTTTTGATCTGAGCAAACCATGATGTTTCTTAACTAATTTAATAAGTTAAGCACTCGTTATTTGGTAACCGAAAAAAAAAGTAATTGTAGCTGAGCATGATGAGATTATTATAACTTTCAATGCTGTATGATTGTTTTTTTCTTATTACAACTTTAGTATGCGATTTGATGAAAAAAATTATTTGGCTGGAATGCCAATTTGAACTGTAAACTGGATTGGAGGATCAATATGGTTTCATTGATCTTAATTCTAATCAATTCATTAAAGAAGGGATACCTTAGAAGGTGGGTGGGAAATCAGAGGATTGAGTTTCAAGTAATCTTTACTTCTTGATGCTGTATGATTGTTTTTTTCTTATTACAACTTTAGTATGCGATTTGATGAAAAAAATTATTTGGCTGGAACGCCAATTTGAACTGTAAAGTGGATTGGAGGATCAATATGGTTTCATTGATCTTAATTCTAATCAATTCATTAAAGAAGGGATATCTTAGAAGGTGGGTGGGAAATAAGAGGATTGAGTTTCAAGTAATCTTTACTTCCTGATGGATGGTTAGTCCAAGTTAGTAGTTAAAAAGCAGAGAGAGAAAGAGAGAGAGAGAGAGAGAGAGGGAGAGAGAGAGAGAACACAAAATAGATAGGTTTTTGAGCGATTCAACATTGTTTCCCTTGTTCATTATAAGGAAGTGATACAGAATTTATCAAACACCCTAAAGAAAACAAATGTTATTTCTGAATTCTAAATTCTGAAATTACAACAATAGTAGGGCAATCGAAAATTGTAACAAAACAACACAACACTAGAACTAACATTTAATTATGGGTGTAGGTGTTGCCAGGTAGAGGTTTGGACTTCCAGGAGGTGGCAAGGGGGTTGGCCAACAGGCTGGAAGATAGCTGCAGTGAGGGGAAAGTGGCGAGCAGCAGGAACAGTTGTAGGATTGCTGTTCTGAGGGGCAGCAACAAGAAAATGATAAAAGGGATGTTGGAGCGTGGTGGGAAAGGTTGGGAAATGGTATAGGAAGGATTAAAACCATTTGGAGACTAAGATACAACCGAAGCGCCACTTAAAACTTTAGGATACAACCCTACAAAGGGAAAGGAAACGCCGATGGCTGTCCCAAATCAAATCACAGAAAATTGAACCTAAACACCACAAAAAAAAAAAAAAGAAATGTCCTTGGTAACTAGGAGTGGGCCCTCTTAAAAAGAGGCGACACTCGCAACTTTGGAGGACCAACCGGCCTTCACTAGTCTTGGACCGAACCAATCCGGCATCTGTGATGCGTTGCTTCAGGAAGTAGAGAGAATCTTTTTGATTATTTTTGGAGATGATTATGGCTTATTTTTTCAGTTTTACTCTACTTGGGAAGGGAATTGACACAATTATGGACTGGGGTTTTTGCATCAGTTTTTTAACCTTTTTGTTATAAGTTAAGGATTGGGTATTTATAGACACATGGGAGGTTGAGGCAGTGGTGACATGGTTGGTGATTTGGGATGCTGTAATTGGCACATTCTAGTGGCTTGTCCATCATGGTTTGTGTGTAAAAGAGTCATGGTCTGACGTTCCCTTGTGGCAAGGGTGCGATAAATAATAATTCTGATTAACTTTGTATTAGTTTATTATCAGAAGATTATAGATTTTTATATTAATAGATGAATAGATTTGTATATTAAGTATAGTAGTCAGGGAATAATTCTGTTAAATGCCATGTTTAACTATCGCAACAAAAAAAAAAAGGAAAAAAAAATTTATATATATATATATATATAAAGATTAACTAATAATTTATGTGCAAACGTGCAAAATTACTAGGGTTAATAGCTTATTATTACTTATCATGGCTTATTATTATTTGATTAGGTTAAATTGATTTTACATCAATTTTAAAAATGGGTTTTTTGGTCATTTAACCAATATATATCATTATGACAACATTTTTGCCATGCATCTTTAGTTCTCTTAGCGCTAATATTACAACCAAATGAGATATTCTATCAGACAACCGTTATGGTTTACTTGATGACTAACCACAATAAAATACAAAATAAAACAAAATAACATGGTATTGTCATATATAGTTATTGGGTATGTTTGTGTCGTTTGCAGTTGTTTGTAAAATAGTTGTAGAGCTATTATGAGGAGCATAGCTTTTGTTGAAATATGTTGTGGGCCTTATGAACATTTTTCCTTTTTAAGAAGTTGGACAACAATTTTATAGCAGCTTGGTTGTAAAAACTTGTTTCTCATTATAAAAAATTTTGCAAAACAAGAAAGAATTAGCCGAACATAAGTGTGGTGGCTATATAAGAATTGAAGTAGTGGAAAGCTATTCCTAACAAAATCTTGTGCATTTCTTGATTAAGCCCCTATCTTCTTTGACACCAATCAATCTTCATAATTACATTCATATACGTTCTTCTCTTTCTCTCTTTGGCGGGTGCTCTCGCTCTGCTTCCTTGCCTGTGGGCATTCCTTCCCAACGCTTTCTTCACGGTCATTTTGTTTCAGCATCATAATTTTAAACAAGTCTTTTTCTCACTGAAGTGTATTTGTAGTGTTCTACCCCATGTTCAGGTCTTGCTCTTTGTGTTCTCATTCGGGTTTTGTATCTTGCCTCGAGCCCTTGAATGGGTTTGCTTGCTTTAGTCACTTGTATAATAGCTGCTAGTGGATTTTTTAGGGTTGCAAAATTGTGCTTTTTCTCTCTGACTGCTGACTACTTTCCCCTCTAGGTGGCTTTCTCCCCCTGCTCTAGATTTTATCTGCTTCTATTCTGGTGGCTACTAGGCAGCACTCGGTTGCTTTCCCTCTTATATATCTCAACTTTTTTGCTTTGTCTTCTCCTTTAGATGATTCTAGATGGTTTCCCAAGTCTGGCCACCATTTCCTCTTTTTGTGCTAATGGCTCCTTTTGTGTAAAGACACTCCTTTAGTTGCTTACTTATCATCGACACCTTGAGTCCTATTGCTTGTAATTTTCATTCTTTGGCAAATACTTATGGTTAGATCATCTAAATCAAGATTGCATCCCTTTGCTTCCATCCGTTTTCTTTTTCATTTTCATTTAGACTTATTTCTTCTATAATATAAACAACCATGTTACTTTAAAGGCAAACCAAATTTTCTTTTCTGGATATCTAAGCTTACTAGATTACTCTTTTTATTTAATATAGGCAAAATCTTGTTGGGCCACAATAATGTGGGTGTTATTCATAAACTCTTGTTCGACCTACACTTTGTTGGTTTCTACTGAGCTGGGCAATTTGATCTTCATCACATAATTATAAGAATATTCTCAAATATAGAATACAATATACTCTTATCTAGATGTATCTATCACCTTGAGTAGTTTTTCCTCAACTTCACTTTTATTTCTTTAACTATTCTACTACATACTTTTAAGATTTTATTTTTGATGATCCTTTGCAAGTAAATTGTACTACATTTTGTCTTTAAATGCATTCCATTGTCAGAGTTATAGCTTAAAAACATTTTACTTGTTTGTTGGAAACGGTTTGGATATTAGAGGAACATATTATTTGAAAGCATCCCCTCAAATTACTCTTTTTGTAAAATTTTTTAGCATACTTTTTCTTAATATTTCAAGGATCATTTGGATATTAGATTAAATGTTTGGGTGCGAAGGATACATTTAAATGTTTAGATGATAGAAATATTATAACTAGAAAATAAAATGAGTTCATTGAGGAAAAATACCAATAATTTTTATGGAAAAAATAAAAATTATTAGATGAGATAATGCTGCCATGATAGCCTGAAATTTGAAATCCTTGGAAACTTCAAAACTTTAAAAGGACTCATTTGGACCGTGTTGCTTGAAGAGTGAAAGTGATTTTTTCTTGATTTTTTCCTTGTATGGAAAATAGAATTCGAAGTATTCTATCCACTAGAAAGTCAACACTCAGGATGCTCTCATGAATCATAAGGCTGATGCCCTATTCATCATCGTGTTTACAAATTGGAGAGAGTGAGGCTTTAATAATAATGGATCTAAGTCAATGGTGACTCTTGTAAGTGTTCAAGTGACCACCATTATTGGGATAGTAAATGTAGGCACAAGAGACTTTAATTCTAAAGGAACATAAAAACTGGTTCTATGTTTGACTATAGGTTTGATCTAAAGGAGTTATCTCCAAAGTGATAGTAGGTTGATCTAATAATTTGATTTTATCTATTGCACATAGTCCTGAGATTTTCTCAGACCTAGATGAGGCTTCTTGAAGCATCAAGAAAAATTATGCCAAAAAACTTTTCAAGATTAACAATATGTTAGGTTGCCTTCAAGTTTAACCCCGTGCTAATATCGGCGAGAGAATGAACCAATCCATAGTTTCTTTTCTAAATGAGCGATAACATCTAGTTTAACTATAACTTGGGCAACAGAAGATCTTGAAAGATGGGTAGTCATATCATCCGTTTGCTTGTGAAGGTTTATTCAATAGAGAATCAACATAATATAAATAGATTGGTTGAAATTTTGTGAACGAAGCTTAGGGAATGAATATAAATTGAATAGGCGGTTTCCTACAAGATTTTAAATGAATTGACCATTTTCGCATGCACATCGAGAAGCCACTCTTATAGTAAAGTTGTCGAGAGTAAAGTCTGAAATAGTATGCTTTTGATGATAGTTTATTAATAAAATGATGACGGCTAATGAGTCCAATGGAATGGTCATCAATCAAATGTTAATCAAGTCTTAGTTTACGGATAACCTCTGTATTGGGTTGTCTAACTAGAATTCACCAACAATAAATAAATAAAGAGGTTTGGCAAGCTTAGAGATCTCTTCTTTAGTGAAGATGAGAGCTGGTTTGCCTTGATTCGTGGATGTTTTTTTATTAAATGGTGATATTGGATCTTGGTGAAAAAAAGCTGAATGGTTGCTTGTTGGAGAGGAATGAAATATTGAATCATTCAACTCACCATCAATATTTGCAAAGGAACAAGAGGAGGGCAATTGTAGGACTAAGTTCCAAAGGAGAGGAAGTATGAAGAACATTCGTAAAGCAAGGAGCTACTTGGATAGGAGGTGGTGAGCTAGTTGTGGGTTCATCAAAAACCTTTGGAGCAGCCATTATAGGAGGAAGAGGAGGTGGGATCCATTTGAAAAATTGGAGGCAAAGAATGAGAAGAATTCAAATCAAAATTTGTTCTGGCACCCACAACCCCATTTGAAACCAATTGAAGTGAACATGTTAGATGTGGGAGGAAGAGCATAAATCTACAGAAAGCGAGAAAATAGTAGAAAACGACAACATGACGGCCATATGTGCAAGAGGGAATGAGAATAAAGGCCCTACTCGAACACGAGTGCAGGAAAAGACAAACATAGATTCCATGAGGCATCTATGTCAACTTGTGGGTGAGCGTAATGCAGATGAGCTGCATGCAAGATTGATGTTGAGACTGAGCGAGTGTGCTTGATCACGTGAGTGTGAGCTTGGTTTAGTGCAATACTGCCATTGCGGTGGATGTATGTTAGCATAGGAATTGAGCTTGGAGGCGGAGTGATGGTAGGTCGGGATGTTTCGTTCAAACAGGAGAGATTTCATTCAATGATTACTTCTCCTTTGTTGCTGGTACATGTTTGTGCTCCAAATTTGGAACTAATTATCTTTCATTTGAATTATGTGGCTATTGTTATTTTCTCTGCGTGCCTTACAAAGTAATATCCACATGTTCTCTTCAATCAGGATTATGGAATTATACTCTCTGGTTTCTTGAAGTTCTTGGTTTCCTTCTTATTTTTGAGGATGTAAATGATCATGACGCGTAGAGACTTAATGATTCTGATAAAAGCATTATTAGTGATGAAATTCTGGTGGATGAGAGGTTTCCAAATCCTATTTATCTGGCAGATTGCACTTTTTTCTCTCTTATTGTCTTTCTGCATTTATAGATGCTATATCCCTTGCGCTGACATATATGTTCCTAACTTTTTTGTATTTACTTTTAAGTTACCTTAAAAATTTCCATCAGAATTACTTAAGTTGGTAAATTACAATAATGGTCTTGGTACAAATTTATAGATTAGCCTGATAAGCTGGAAGTGATTAGTAGATTAGTTGGATCTACAAATTTTATTTTTCTAAAACCTTACTACTAGCCTAAGTTTCCTTAGTTGAGATCCATGTCTTCTTTTGTATTGCTTACCGCAGAACTGTGATGACATATACTGTTGCTGTTTTTCAGCTTTTTTTTTTTGCCCTTGTGGTCGCATCATTAGATATGTCACTATTTAAGATATGTTTGCTAATCTAGATGTTGTTAATTTCAGTATACCACTATGGGAGGTCATAGCTCATATTGTCTCAAATGTTTCTTTACCTACACCGGGGAAGGATAGAATCTTATTTTCTATTGATAACTGCATTCTGTCTGTCGAGGCCCCACCAAAGGAAGGACTTCCTCATGCAGATGTATGCTACTTGCTTTCAGTTCTTATCATGTACTATATTTTGCATATATATATTTTTAGAAATTTACAAATGTAGCTTACAATTCTTATGTATTTACGTATCTCACACCTAACCTTTCATGTTTACATACATATCACTTTGGTGTTTTAATCCTATACATGAAAAGGTGTGTTTCACTTTCAAAAAGTGGCAATAATGCTATTTTTGATCTGATATTTAAAGATTTGAGTGCTGTGTGTGTAAATATGAAAGTTTTATGTGTCAGATATGTACAAAATTAGAATTTTGTGCTATGTAATTTTTTAAGATTTTGGTTTCCACCATGCTCCACTTGATTGACATCGCAGAAGTTGACAGCTTTGTAAATTTTNTATGTAGCTTACAATTCTTATGTATTTACATATCTCACACCTAAGCTTTCATATTTACATACGTATCACTTTGGTGTTTTAATCCTATACATGAAAAGGTATGTTTCACTTTCAAAAAGTGGCAATAATGCTATTTTTGATTTGATATTTAAAAATTTGAGTGCTGTGTGTGTAAATATGAAAGTTTTAGGTGTCAGATATGTACAAAATTAGAATTTTGTGCTATGTATTTTTTTAAGATTTTGGTTTCCGCCATGCTCCACTTGATTGCCATCGCAGAAGTTGACAGCTTTGTAAATTTTCTTATGAACAGATTTCCTTCCAGCCATTGGTGCAGTCTTTGGACGTTGACAATTTGATAATGCTATTCACTGCTGTGTTGCTTGAGAGANCAAGTGATTAGTAGATTAGTTGGATCTACAAATTTTATATTTCTAAAACCTTACTACTAGCCTAAGTTTCCTTAGTTGAGATCCATATCTTCTTTTGTATTGCTTACCGCAGAACTGTGATGACATTGACTGTTGCTGTTTTTCAGCTTTTTTTTTTTTGCCCTTGTGGTCGCATCATTAGATATGTCACTATTTAAGATATGTTTGCTAATCTAGATGTTGTTAATTTCAGTATACCACTATGGGAGGTCATAGCTCATATTGTCTCAAATGTTTCTTTACCTACACCGGGGAAGGATAGAATCTTATTTTCTATTGATAACTGCATTCTGTCTGTCGAGGCCCCACCAAAGGAAGGACTTCCTCATGCAGATGTATGCTACTTGCTTTCAGTTCTTATCATGTACTATATTTTGCATATATATATTTTTAGAAATTTACATATGTAGCTTACAATTCTTATGTATTTACATATCTCACACCTAAGCTTTCATATTTACATACGTATCACTTTGGTGTTTTAATCCTATACATGAAAAGGTATGTTTCACTTTCAAAAAGTGGCAATAATGCTATNAGCCTATACATTTGGATATCCCCTTGTCTTTTAAATATAGTGTTTGATAGTTTTTATTGTTAATCTCAAAGGTTTCATTTGTAATGATTGCTGTTTGAAAAGCCAGTTAAAAAGACTTTGCTTGAAAAATAGGTGAGAAGCGGTTGATGAAAAGTTGTTTTTTGTTTGTATAATCTCTGATTGAGTTATTGTTTGAAACTTAATTGTTTTTACTTGTTTTATTAGCATTTTTATTTTTTATTAAACCAAAATTTGTCCAAAGTGCCTTTAATTAGATACAAGTTCCAGTATTTGGATAAAAATTATAAAAATCTGTGAATTCAATGATTTTTACCAAAATAATAGAGAACTGATATGATGATATAGATGTCCATTAAAACATGGCAAGAAGCTTTGCAAGATTTGTAAAACAGTTAAAACATTCATCAAACGCTTAAGGTTGTTTAACTATTTGCAAATGTATCCATCAAACAACATTCAAGTATAAAGATGATAACACAAGCAGAGGAGATGCAACTAAAGCAATTCCTCTATTAATACCACCACACTAACTATTTTTTCTTGCATTTTTGAGGTGCTGAGGGGCTAGCGTCTTGGAGAGATTGAGTTGAGAAGCTATGTGAAAGAGCCTCTTAAAAGTGTGGAACAAGTTCCTGTACTTCAAAACCTGTGGGTTCATATGTACTTGGAAGCAGCTAAATTTAGTGTTTTGAGTGAGTTTGTTTTTTTCACATGTAAATTATTTTAAAAAAGAGTGGTTTTAATTTTTGCAATTGGATTGGGTAAAGCACTCAAAAAAGTTTGATTCAAACACAATCTATAAACATCATAAACTTAATGTACTAATTTTAAGGCTTCTATATTTGAAATATTTTCTCTATTACTGATTTAGATAATTCATCATTAATTAGAATTACATCATTCATAAACGCATATACCAAGACATGCGAATTTGAATATCTTTTTTAAATTATCTCTATAATCGTATGAAAGATATGGACTTCAATTGATCTTTGATTTAACCTATTGAAATTGAAAACTCTTTGACTACTCCGTAATTACTTCTACTAGGAGTTAATGCTCCAACATACATATTTCTACTACGTCAATATACCTTCAATACATTCTCTTCTATTAATCAATTCTTATGGTACTTGATCATATGAACTTCTCAAGCTTGATAAAAATCATTTGAAGTTTTCAATTCTCTCTAATCTTCTCCATTAATTGTTTTAATATAAAAATTGGTTATTTAGAGTTGTCGTAATTATTCTATGCCTATGTTCCATTACTTTATGCTAGGAACTAGAACATAGATTTGTTTGATTCTTTTATAGTAAGCAAAACTCAAATAGGTTTATTCTTAAATATTAGTACCAAATATGCTTTTACAGTCATTTGAAATCTCGTCTTCGAAATGCTTCTTCTGAAAATTATCAAATGCATTATATTAGTTAATAATTCTTAAGTCATTATAAAGTTCAAATCAAACATCCTTTTAAATTTTTTTCTTTGCCTCTTTTTTCTCTTTCAATTAATTGGATAAAGTTTACTTTATATAAAAAGGACTTTTAAAAGGATAGATGCAATGTATGGCAGGTCTTAGAACTTTTTAAGTCTAGATAAATATCATTCTTGAACTTTTATTGAAATACAAAATTTCAAAAAAGCACGGGCTTAAGGTGCAAACACGTTAACCCTGACACGGAGTGTCCTTGGCTGAACTGGCCTAGTGTCTGAGCCAGTTCAACTGGGATTAGTTTAGGCCCGACCGACTATATGTATTGGTGCTATCGCCCAATAAGGAGGGGGGCCCACCTATCCTAGCTATCTATTAATATTTATATGTGTTTTGTGTCTTAGGTTTCAAGTTTTGTTGATTTTGAGTTCAGTTTTCTGTGAGGAGAGCCTCAGACGTCTTGTTTTCCCCTTCGAGGGCTGTATCCGATGGACTAGGTGGTACTTTGGCTACATCCCTCTCCTCCAGTTATGATTATGTTCTCCGACTTTCACATCAACCTTCACTCCTTGCGTTTTGCTGGTTTTCCAACAGCCTCTCCTTTTGCCTCAGTCCGTAGCCCCTCTTCTTCCCTTCCTGGAATTTTGCCAACCTACCATTGCCTTTTTTACCTCCACCGTAAGCCATCCTCTTGCTGTAACTCGCTTTATTCTCAATCCTCCAGACGTAACTTCCCCTTCAGCATATTCATTCCGCTGTGCCCCTTCCTCAGCCACCTCCAGCCCACTTTCCAGCTCCCGCCACCCTTCCCCGGCAGCATACTCCTGTTATCAGCTGCCTCCAGCCCACTTTCCAGCTACTGCCACCCTTTCCAGGCACATACTCTTGTTATCCAGTCTTCCAAGCCTGTTGGCCAGCCTCCCAACCTATGTCCAGCTTTCCAACCTATGTCCAGCCTTCCAACCTTTGGTCTAGCCCCTCAAACCTGCTGTCCAACCTCCCAGTACCTGCTTTTCAGCTTCTTTGTACTTGCTTTCCAGCCTTCCCGCTGTCCACCTGCACTTCCCCCAACCTTCCAAACTACCCTCCGGTGCTCAACTCTACCCACCGCCGCTCTCGGATCTTCTCTTCTGGTCCTAGCCAGAGATTGCGTTGTTATTATATTTCCCTTTTCGGTATATGTCGTGTTGTAACCTTAATTCAGTGCTAATAAAAGTTTGTTTATTTGTGCTGATTTCCTAACTAGTTCTTGTGTCAATCTGACTGAGACGACAACACATGGAAATCTTGAATGACCCGTGCCTGAGAAAATGCTAGCTTATAAACATTGAGAAAAATCTCATCTTTTCAGAGGTCTTGATAAATTGCTTCTCTGTATATTACTAGGCATGTATATGTTTTTGATCCATTTGTACCTAAAAGTAGAATGAAAATAAGGTGAAAGTGCAATAACAAGTAAAGAGAGTTCCAATAAGTAAAGATTGCGATCAACTTACTAATCTTGACGTGTCATTTGATTTGTTTTAAAATCATTCTGACCATGAGCATTACTTGCTACCAAATTTTTTAAAATGTATAATTTTTTGTGTGCGCTGATAATTGTCGCTATTCTTTTTTCTTCAATTTTCAACTACTGGCAATTTTCATTTTTGTTATTGCCACTAGCTGTGAGGGGGGTTCAGAGGCTTTGAAGAATGAAGCCATAATTGGTTTATATCTTACCCACTATGGATTGACTTTCTGCTAGAATAAATATGACCATTCTCAATCAGGCTAGAGGTTTAGGATCTAAAAGCTGCGCACAACCCCATTTTCTATCTTTCTAGTTTGTAGCAAGCACACCCAGATCACTTCACATTGTTGTTATAAGTAGATATTGTTTATAGTTAAAACTGAAATTATTTATATCTTAGTGCGCTGGGTATTTAACATCCAAAAAACTGCACACCTCCTAATTTTTTATTTCTTACTGTTCAATGCTTGTATTTGTAAAATCATGCCCACAATGCTTGTACAATTTCATGTTTTGGCGCTGAGGTTTTTTTACAAATCAACAATTTTTTTTTTGGCTCATGGGGACTGATTTTCTTATCCACAACCAATCGGGCTTGATATTTAAGTTTCCCTTTGCTTGTGCATCCTTTATTCGCTTGCGTGTCCACCCGCACTCTTCTTGCATGTCTATCGTTTGCCCCGTGTGTCTCCAACAAGTTTTATTTGCACATTCACTAGTGAGCGCCGCTTGCGATGCTTCAAATCATTCTGGCATTAGCACGAGGCATTTTTTTTACGTTCAATTTTTTGGGTCTGTCACTCTTGATGCGCCATTTGGTGCTACTATGATTTGTTGCTCAAGTTTTCTGCCCATTGTTGGCATCAGTGTTTCTTGCGCTCTCAACTTCTTTTGTTTCTAGGGCTGCCTTCGTCTCTCTGCCCTCTTTGTTCTCGCAAGTTTTAGATCTCTTTATTTGATGGTTTTTTTTTGGGCTCATGCTCGATCTCTTTCTTTGATTTATGTTAAGAGTTTCTTCTGCACTTCTTGTTTTATTTGAATCTCCTTGGATCCCAACTCCTTGTGCAATGATTTCTCTTAAGGTATTGGTTGACTCCAAGTTGTAGTCACTTTTTCCTTTCGTTGTGGCCTAGGATGCTTCTAAGATTAATCCTCTTTCTTCTTATCCAGTGGTTAAAATTCCTCCACCTTATCCTAAACATTCCTTTGCAAATATTGTTTGTGGTTTGAATTTTGTGGACTTTTCCTCTTCACAATTTTTTACTTTTCTTTTATCAAAATGTAGAGACTATTCCTGCATTCTTTTAAGGCAAACACCTTATTTTTATTTCTAATGACAAGATTTATGTGCTTGGTAGGCATCTCATCTACTTATCAGCAAATTTTCTATCAATCGTTCTACCATGGAGGTAATTCTCAAGTTTTTGGCTAATTTACAACTAATAAGCTGTAATAACTGAAAATAATAATAATAATAATAATAAAAATACAAAGGGTGTGTTCGTTAGAGAAGACACACTTCGCAGGAATTAAAATTGTGCGTCTCTCTTAAACTTTCCCTCATTTAAATTAGTGATCCTGATAGTGAGAGAAGAAGGAAGAAACCATTATAGAATGGGGATAGAGAGTACAACTCACCTTGTCGTGTGAAGCTGACGTAAATGTGTATGGGAAATAGTTGAGGAGATTTTGTGCCTAGCACTACGACAAAGAGGAAGGAGGCGAACTAAAATGATCGATCCATGAAGGAAATTCCGAGTGAGGAGACGCTCGATCCTGAGCAGTTTCAAGGCCTGTAAGGAAGACTCAAAGATTGTGAGTGCTTACCCGCGGGGAGGAGGGGGGGGGTTCAACGCCATTGTGGGCATGCGTCTCGTGCGAAAAAGGAAGGAGAGTCACACGGGAGGGACTCGATTTATCATCTTATGGGGGAGTCAAACCATTGTCAAACAAGATTGAAGAAGAAGGAGAAGAAGAAGACACACGTTCGGCAAGGNCCAGCTTCTTTGTACTTGCTTCCCAGCCTTCCCGCCATCCACCTGCACTTCCCCCAACCTTCCAAACTACCCTCCAGTGCTCAACTCTACCCCCTTTCCCTCTTGCCACCTTGATGACACCACCGCCGCTCTCGGATCTTCTCTTCTGGTCCTAGCCAGAGATTGCGTTGTTATTATATTTCCCTTTTCGGTTTATGTCGTGTTGTAACCTTAATTCAGTGCTAATAAAAGTTTATGTTTATTTGTGCTGATTTCCTAACTAGTTCTGGTGTCAAACTGACTGAGACGACAACACATGGAAATCTTGAATGACCCGTTCCTGAGAAAATGTTAGCTTATAAACATTGAGAAAAATCTCATCTTTTCAGAGGTCTTGATAAATTGCTTCTCAGTATATTACTAGGCATGTATATGTTTTTGATCCATTTGAACCTAAAAGTAGAATGAAAATAAGGTGAAAGTGCAATAACAAGTAAAGAGAGTTCCCATAAGTAAAGATTGCGATCAACTTACTAATCTTGACGTGTCATTTGATTTGTTTTAAAATCATTCTGACCATGAGCATTACTTGCTACCAAATTTTTTAATATGTATAATTTTTTGTGTGCACTGATAATTGTCGCTATTCTTTTTTCTTCAATTTTCAATTACTGGCAATTTTCATTTTTGTTATTGCCACTAGCTGTGAGGGGGGTTCAGAGGCTTTGAAGAATGAAGCCATAATTGGTTTATATCTTACCTACTATGGATTGACTTTCTGCTAGAATAAATATGACCATTCTCAATCAGGCTAGAGGTTTAGGATCTAAAAGCTGCGCACAACCCCATTTTCTATCTTTCTAGTTTGTAGCAAGCACACCCAGATCACTTCACATTGTTGTTATAAGTAGATATTGTTTATAGTTAAACTGAAATTATTTATATCTTAGTGCGCTGGGTATTTAACATCCAAAAAACTGCACGCCTCCTAATTTTTTATTTCTTAGTGTNACTGAAATTATTTATATCTTAGTGCGCTGGGTATTTAACATCCAAAAAACTGCACACCTCCTAATTTTTTATTTCTTACTGTTCAATGCTTGTATTTGTAAAATCATGCCCACAATGCTTGTACAATTTCATGTTTTGGCGCTGAGGTTTTTTTACAAATCAACAATTTTTTTTTGGCTCATGGGGACTGATTTTCTTATCCACAACCAATTGGGCTTGATATTTAAGTTTCCCTTTGCTTGTGCATCCTTCATTCGCTTGCGTGTCCACCCGCACTCTTCTTGCATGTCTATCGTTTGCCTTGTGTGTCTCCAACAAGTTTTATTCGCGCATTCACTAGTGAGCACTGCTTGCGATGCTTCAAATCATTCTGGCATTAGCACGAGGCATTTTTTTTTACATTCAATTTTTTGTGTCTGTCACTCTTGATGCGCCATTTGGTGCTACTATGATTTGTTGCTCAAGTTTTCTGTACATTGTTGGCATCAGTGTTTCTTGCGCTCTCAACTTCTTTTGTTTCTAGGGCTGCCTTCGTCTCTCCGCCCTCTTTGTTCTCGCAAGTTTTAGATCTCTTTATTTGATGATTTTGGTTGGGCTCATGCTCGATCTCTTTCTTTGATTTATGTTAAGAGTTTCTTCTGCACTTCTTGTTTTATTTGAATCTCCTTGGATCCCAACTCCTTGTGCAATGATTTCTCTTAAGGTATTGGTTGACTCCAAGTTGTAGTCACTTTTTCCTTTCGTTGTGGCCTAGGATGCTTCTAAGATTAATCCTCTTTCTTCTTATCCAGTGGTTAAAATTCCTCCACCTTATCCTAAGCATTCCTTTGCAAATATTGTTTGTGGTTTGAATTTTGTGGACTTTTCCTCTTCAAAATTTTTTACTTTACTTTTATCAAAATGTAGAGACTATTCCTGCATTCTTTTAAGGCAAACACCTTATTTTTCTTTCTAATGACAAGATTTATGTGCTTGGTAGGCATTTCATCTACTTATCAACAAATTTTCTATCAATCGTTCTACCATGGAGGAAATTCTCAAGTTTTTGGCTAATTTACAACTAATAAGCTGTAATAATTGAAAATAATAATAATAATAATAATAAAAATACAAAGGGTGTGTTCGTTAGAGAAGACGCACTTCGCAGGAATTAAAATTGTGCGTCTCTCTTAAACTTTCCCTCATTCAAATCATTGAACCTGATAGTGAGAGAAGAAGGAAGAAATCATTATAGAATGGGGATAGAGAGTACAACTCACCTTGTCGTGTGAAGCTGACGTAAATCTGTATGGGAAACCGTCGAGGAGTTTTTGTGCCTAGCACTACGACAAAGAGGAAGGAGGCAAACTAAAATGATCGATCCATGGAGGAAATTCCGCGTGAGGAGACGCTCGATCCTGAGTAGTTTCAAGGCCTGTAAGTAAGAATCAAAGATTGTGAGTGCGTACCCGCGGGGATGGGGGGGTTCAATGCCATTGTGGGCATGCGTCTCGTGCGAAGAAGGAAGGAGAGTCACACGGGAGGGACTCAATTTATCATCGTATGGGGGAGTCAAACCATTGTCAAACAAGATTGAAGAAGAAGGAGAAGAAGAAGACACACGTTCGGTAAGGGGAGCAGATCCTAGCATGCTGGACAAAGTTCATTTGAGCTTTAGGGATGATCAAACCTTATATTAGGTAAGTTAAGATTTTAATAAAGTTAATCAAAAAAATGTTACACACACACAAACATAAATGAAAGTTTATTAAATTATTGCTGATAGAAAGTATGATTTTATTAGGGTTAGAGCTATTAAGTGTTGAATTTGAGGGAGTATGGTGATGCGAACTTCTTGTATAAGAGGAGGAAGAGTTTTGGCCGTGAAGTGGAGAGATGAAGCATATCGAAATCCTAATTCACAAGTTAAGGTAATGTTTTGTATAAGAATTATTTATTATAATTTTATGTACATTAAGCTGATATATAATTAATATGTTAATATAAAATTAGGTTAATTGAGGTCAGAGAGGTTAGCAAGATAAATTTGTGTGCGAGTAAGGGAAGAGATCAATCTGAAAGCTTATAGGATAAATGCTAAAACTTATGTTATTATTTGAATTAATGATATACTTAGTTAAATTAATGTTATTGAAATTTATTGAATTAAGAAGTGTGGATGAAGGTTATTCAGAATTGATATCGGTAAAAGACTGAAGATACGGTGGAGTAGAGGATTAAACCAATAAAGAGATATAATAAGGATTCAGATAAGTAATTATATATCTAAATTCTAGCAATTATCTCTATTTCAAAATGTTTGATTTCACGTATGCCTTAGTTCAACAATAAATTCTTCATATTGTCAGACGAGATAAATGTGCATGTTAAATATAGTTGCATGACAGTCTAGTTTATGAAGATATGATATCATTGCATGACTTTAGTAAAGATATACATATTAGCTTATCGTATGATCACACACACACACACACACGCACGCACGCACGCACATGCCACATTATTTTTTAACATCTATAATTTTAATAAATGTACATTTTTCAGTTGTTTTCATGAATAATAGATTTTGTAAGTTTTCATTTATTCAATAACAGATAGATGTTAAGTGTTTCAAAGGAAGAGAATGCATGATATGAAAAAATGAAATAGCTTATATATGAATATTTGTATGTGCATGTTAAGAGGAGTTCAACCCCTAATGGTATGGGCTGAGGACACCGATATACCCGTGTGCGTAGAGGTTTTTCCAACCATCAAGGTAATTGTGATGGTTAGATCACTAATCATTGTGCCGAAGGGATACTATCGACCAGAGATTAGAAGGCAAAGCTTACCACTCCAGACAATTGTGGGTTTTATATCGTTGGCCGCTGTGCCGACATGATAATATCAGTCAGGGGCAGGTAAGGGTCTTTTCACTCCAGACAATTGTGATATTTAAATTGCTAACAACTGTGCCGACGCGATAACATCAATCACGGGTGTGTTAGGCTTTGTTGATGGTGATCCTCAAAGAGATAGATGTGTGTGTGAATAGTATAAAATAAAAGTAAAGCTAAAATAATGTATTTATAAATTTTAAATTTTTTATTGAGAAAATGTCATTGATGCATGCATTAACATATATAAGTTTTTTATAAAAATATGAAATACTAACATATTTTAAGATTTCTTATAGAGATATAAAAGTCTGGCATGCATATTGATTTCTTTTTTCTTTGGATTACTATATTTTACAAGATGTATATCATATGAGCAAATGTGTATAGTAAGCGGGATCGACAATAAAAAATATATGCATTTTCTACTTGTTAATTAAACTTTTTTCTAAAGTGACTCTTTTATGAATATTTGAATCTTAAATTGCTAGTGATAAACATTGAATAACAGAGAATTGATTGCCACAATTCGGTAGTCCATTCTTGTCCGGGTCGGGTGGTGACATAAGTGTTTATTACATTGAGTTCATTAACTATCGACATGCTATGATAAACTTTCTTTAGAAATAAATACATCAGACTTTTCTCACGACCTGATGCACATGTTAAAATGGTGCTCTTTTTTGTTCTATGAAGCCTCATCTTACTATAATTTGGATCTCATTTTTATTACTTTGTCTGTACTATTTCATCCAAATTACCTTTTTTTCATTGGCTTCTATATTTGGAAAATCTTTATGAGTGATCGCGACAACTCATATTACTAGATTCTCTGTGGCCAGAGTCTGTGCTAATACTCTCTTTCTTTGAGAGTTATGGTTTGGACCATCATCTTATGGATATTGGCCGAAGTTGTGGGTCAATTTTTTTTTTCATGCTACTCCTCTTGCCATATTTCTATGTGTAAATACTTTGAGTACTTTAAGGTTCATCTTGAGATGAGAAATTCTCAATTTCTATCACATGACTTTTCATGTGATGCTCATATGATCTTCCTAACCCATTGGTGGAAGATCCTTCCTAAACTATTTAGTCTTGTTCATAAAAATTGGTTCTAGGTTTAAATTTTCTTCAGGGCGTAGTGGCTAATGTTCCTATTCCCTTTAGCCTTATGGTGGCGGCTACCTAGTCATTTGTTGTTATTATCACCATGACCACGAATTCTTGATCACTTCAATTTCTTTTCACTATTGGACATAATAATTATTATTTGCCACATCGGATTTTTGACTATGATTGAAGCATTCAAAGCGTCAACTATTTGGCGAATTAAATATTTCATGTTCATAATATAAACAGGGGCAAAAATCATGAGAAAATCTTTTGAGACTTCTATTTTTATTAGGTTTTGAGCTAAATGACTTAAATGAAATCGTTGTATTTTTTGCCCGATTGTTTATACATTCATACATAATGTATTATATATATATTGCTCTAACATTTTGTCACGATACTACCTGAAAACTGGAGTTCACAAAAACTGGAATGAACGGTAAAACTGCGAAATTAAAGTTTTTAAATAGTAACATTGATTCACAATAACATTCAATTATAAAAGAGGTCTTAATCCACAAACATAAGCATAATCTAAATAAACACGTCAGATATCCAGTTTATTACAGTAAAACAATTAGTTTAATAAAAGTGAAAACATATAAACCAAACAAACTATTGTTTTTTTTCAACGGTCCTGTTGTAAAATTGGTTCTATGATTAATATTTGTCTAGCAAATTTATTTCTGAAAGATGTTAAGTTGAAAGAACTTAGCGAGTAATTATCGCTTTATTATGCATTAAAATTTATACAAATGGCTAACATAAATACTTAAAAAAATACACTGATCAATGTATAAAGTAAATTTAACATTTTCTTATTAATTTTTTCTACTTGATTATCGCAATCAATTACATTTCCATCATTTTAAATAATTATATTTTTCATTTTTTTGAAGAAGTCATCTCAAGAATTTCGTCAAAACCTGTTACATCTTGTACCATAAAAATAAATGTTTCCATTTTGTACCATAAAACACAATTATATTTCAGTTTTTTCTCTTTAATATGCTTGAATGTACTAGGCTTTCTCATCTAGTACCATAAGACGACAACTGCTAATGGACTTAAATCATTTATTTTTAATTTTGTTTAATCCTTAAATTCATTTATATTACTTTTTGTGTATTTCTGAATATGAAATAATATAAGTTATAAAATTATTATTTTATTTTTGAGTTAATTTTTGTCAATTGTAGAATTTTTTTAAAGCATTTTTTTGAAATAGCGGAATATTTATGTGATGGCACAATTGCCTTTAAATAAAAGAAATCAAATTTAATGTATATTAAACAGTAATTACTCACCTTGATTCAATCTTATAAATGATCATTTCAAATCCTTTAATTTGTTTTACCTTAAATTGGATTCCAGAAATTAATTTATAAAATAATACTTAGTACCTATAATTTCAATTGTACGCTCCTAATATTAATTACAAAATTTTAACATTAATACTTAATGAATTTTTAAATTAAATTAGTTTCCTCNACACCTTGATTCAATCTTATAAATGATCCTTTCAAATCCTTTAATTTGTTTTACCTTAAATTGGATTTCAGAAATTAATTTATAAAATAATACTTAATACCTATAATTTCAATTTTACGCTCCTAATATTAATTACAAAATTTTAACATTAATACTTAATGAATTTTTAAATTAAATTAGTTTCCTCTGACATAAAAGATTAAAATCCCAACCCTCACTATTTCCCTTCTTTTTCTTGCAAATATCTCAATCCAAACTCACAAATTCTTTGAATCCGACGCTCTTCAAATCCCTGATTTAATAAAACCTAGTATTGAAATTTAACCTATATATTTTACATATTAATTANTGATTTTTTATGGTATTTGTTCTTGTTGAGATAGACATTTTGACTCCTTTGAATTGAAAGGTATGGATTGGTCTTTCCTCACAATATTGTTGGCTATGAGAGTTTTTAGTTGCCAAGGTAGAATTTTAAAATTTGCCTTCATATTACAAGCATTACAACATTTTGGACATCAGTATGTTCATTGCTACAATTTCTATTATTAATCAGCGAAATGGTTGGCTTGAGTACTTACTTTTGGGGTTTGTTCTTTTTATCATATTACGGACAAGGTTTTTGTGCTTGTTCCTCTTATGGGGCTTCATTTCTCTAGATATTTCTCTAGATCCATCTTTTGGGTTTGTGCCTTCAGTTATTGTTGATGATTATTAAATGTTGGCATCCTTTCACTCCACAATTTCTAGTATTATCGATCTTGAATGTACGACTTCTATTACCTCAAGAGTTAGATCTATGTTAAATATATGTTATCTTATTGTGGGTCTCTCTATCACTCCTTCCTTTTCTCATCAATGTGATATTACAGCTANATTTTTATAAAGATTCAAATAAAGAGAGTGAGATGCACTAGATTTGTGCTATATTATGTTAAATTTGTGTGCTTAGAACCTCTTAAATCTTTTTTTTTTGGTTTGTTTGTTTTTGCTTTTGTTAACGTAGCATGTGTACATCCCGTTGCTGTTTTTCAGTGGGGCAGACTACATTGATGCCCCTACACCATACATGATGGGACTTCATTCAGGTGTTGACATATCCGGTTTCACATTGGATGGCGTAAGTTGAAAGATTTTTTCTTTAATAAACTTTTTTTTTTCTTATATCTTATAGTTTCTGTTTTCTTTCAGTTTCCTGTTTTGTTTTACAATCTTTCCAATTCTATTATGATTCATCGATTTGTTTGCAACAGTTTTCTCTATGCCTCATTTTGAAAATTGTTTGTCTAATTGATATTTTTATCTCCTCACTATCTCTTTAGTTCAGTAACTTCTGTTATGATTATATTTTCTTAAAATGGTATTTGGAACTTTTTATTTCATCAGTTCTTTTTCAAGCTTGTACCTGCTATATTTCATTTCTTAGGTTTTCAGAAATTTTTTTTTTTCAATGGAAGTTATTATCAAATGAAGCTTTATTTTATGTATGACATGTAAAACAAAAACGTTANTGGTTGTCTAACTAGAATTCACCAACAATAAATAAATAAAGAGGTTTGGCAAGCTTAGAGATCTCCTCTTTAGTGAAGATGAGAGCTGGTTTGCTTTGATTCGTGGATGTTTTTTTATTAAATGGTGATATTTGATCTTGGTGAAAAAAAGGTGAATGGTTGCTTGTTGGAGAGGAATGAAATATTTAATCATTCAACTCACCATCAATATTTGCAAAGGAACAAGAGGAGGGCAATTGTAGGACTAAGTTCCAAAGGAGAGGAAGTATGAAGAATGTTCGTAAAGCAAGGAGCTACTTGGATAGGAGGTGGTGAGCTAGTTGTGGGTTCATCAAAAACCTTTGGAGCAGCCATTATAGGAGGAGGAGGAGGTGGGATCCATTTGAAAAATTGGAGGCAAAGAATGAGAAGAATTCAAATCAAAATTTGTTCTGGCACCCACAACCTTATTTGAAACCAATTGAAGTGAACATGTTAGATGTGGGAGGAAGAGCATAAATCTACAGAAAGCGAGAAAATAGTAGAAAACGACAACATGACGGCCATATGTGCAAGAGGGAATGAGAATAAAGGCCCTACTCGAACACGAGTGCAGGAAAAGACAAACATAGATTCCATGAGGCATCTATGTCAACTTGTGGGTGAGCGTAATGCAGATGAGCTGCATGCAAGATTGATGTTGAGACTGAGCGAGTGTGCTTGATCACGTGAGTGTGAGCTTGGTTTAGTGCAATACTGCCATTGCGGTGGATGTATGTTAGCATAGGAATTGAGCTTGGAGGCGGAGTGATGGTAGGTCGGGATGTTTCGTTCAAACAGGAGAGATTTCATTCAATGATTACTTCTCCTTTGTTGCTGGTACATGTTTGTGCTCCAAATTTGGAACTAATTATCTTTCATTTGAATTATGTGGCTATTGTTATTTTCTCTGCATGCCTTACAAAGTAATATCCACATGTTCTCTTCAATCAGGATTATGGAATTATACTCTCTGGTTTCTTGAAGTTCTTGCTTTCCTTCCTATTTTTGAGGATGTAAATGATCATGACGCGTAGAGACTTAATGATTCTGATAAAAGCATTATTAGTGATGAAATTCTGGTGGATGAGAGGTTTCCAAATCCTATTTATCTGGCAGATTGCACTTTTTTCTCTCTTATTGTCTTTCTGCATTTATAGATGCTATATCCCTTGCGCTGACATATATGTTCCTAACTTTGTTGTATTTACTTTTAAGTTACCTTAAAAATTTCCATCAGAATTACTTAAGTTGGTAAATTACAATAATGGTCTTGGTACAAATTTATAGATCAGCCTGATAAGCTGCAAGTGATTAGTAGATTAGTTGGATCTACAAATTTTATTTTTCTAAAACCTTACTACTAGCCTAAGTTTCCTTAGTTGAGATCCATATCTTCTTTTGTATAGCTTACCGCAGAACTGTGATGATATTTTGGTTACCGCAGAACTGTGATGGCATATACTGTTGCTGTTTTTCAGCTTTTTTTTTTTTGCCCTTGTGGTCGCATCATTAGATATGTCACTATTTAAGATATGTTTGCTAATCTAGATGTTGTTAATTTCAGTATACCACTATGGGAGGTCATAGCTCATATTGTCTCAAATGTTTCTTTACCTACACCGGGGAAGGATAGAATATTATTTTCTATTGATAACTGCATTCTGTCTGTCGAGGCCCCACCAAAGGAAGGACTTCCTCATGCAGATGTATGACTACTTGCTTTCAGTTCTTATCATGTACTATATTTTGCATATATATATATTTAGAAATTTACATATGTAGCTTACAATTCTTATGTATTTACATATCTCACATTTAAGCTTTCATGTTTACATACATATCACTTTGGTGTTTTAATCCTATACATGAAAAGGTATGTTTCACTTTCAAAAAGTGGCAATAATGCTATTTTTGATGTGATATTTAAAGATTTGAGTGCTGTGTGTGTAAATATGAAAGTTTTAGGTGTCAGATATGTAATAAATTAGAATTTTGTGCTATGTATTTAAATGACCCCATCTTTTTTAAGATTTTGGTTTCCACCATGCTCCACTTGATTGACATCGCAGAAGTTGACAGCTTTGTAAATTTTCTTATGCACAGATTTCATTCCAGCCATTGGTGCAGTCTTTGGACGTTGACAATTTGATAATGCTATTCACTGCTGTGTTGCTTGAGAGAAGGATCCTATTACGATCGAATAAGTTATTTTCGAACTTTGCGCCTTCCACTTGTTTTATATGCAACACTTTTCAAATTCATATTTTGGTTAGCTTTATTTTTTTTGTTGATTTAACATAGCTAGTGTTCATTTTTTTTGCACCATTCGGTACTATGTTCAACTCTTTTACGAATTTTGAGAACAAAAAAATAATGCTTGAAATTTGATCATCTGCATGCTAGTAGAGCCAAAATCATTCCAAATAATTGTTTAACAGCATAATTTCCACAGCAAGAATAATCATGTAATATAAGCATGATATGCAAAGTTTTTGTGACCTTAAACAAAACACGAAGTAGAAATCTGACATCAAAGATCGACCTTGTGAATTCCCTCGTTTAAAATTTCAGTATAAGCCTCATTTGATAATTCCCCCTTTGGTTTCAAAAAATCCAACATCACAATTATGATTTGTGCTTGGAAAATAAGAAATGAAGCACAATTTTGCTTGTTCACAGTTCACCTTCTCTCTGGCTTTATGACTATGAAATTCATTTGTGGAGCAACTTGTTCATCTTTGTGAGAGTAGTTATGATTTGAAAAATGACATCATCATGTATCTTGTGATATTAAAGATGATTTTAGTTCATATTAAAAACATCTTCATCACCTAAGGATCTAAACCAATTCTTTGTCAATCATTTTGCAGAACTTTGTGCATGTAAACTTAGGTTTGCCTTGTTTGCTTCTTAATTGACACTTTTTTCCTTCAATTTATCTAATTGGCGTATTTTTTACACCAGTTATTCGAATCATCTAAATATATTTTCATTTTTTTTGCCTTGAACAAATAAATATCCCTCAACCATGCTATTAATATAATCATTTATAAATTTAATTATCCTAATTTTACCACACAGAAATGTCAACATTTTTATTTCTACAACTCTCAACTTAGATGTCTAGTATTTAATCATTGCTTAACTTCTAGATTCATGCATCTTCACACTACGTGTAACTTTTGTAAAATTTATTTTTAAATCTCTATGATATATTCTCTTATCACATAAAAATCTTGTGCCACTTCTCCATTTTAACTTTTCAAACTTAGCTTTTTTAGTTTTATCATCATTAATATTTCATTCTTTTGCATAAGATATTTAAGCCTATGCATTTGGATATCCCCTTATCTTTTAAATATAGCGTTTGATAGTTTTTATTGTTAATCTCAAAGGTTTCATTTGGAATGATTGCTGTTTGAAAAGCCAGTTAAAAAGACGTTGCTTGAAAAATAGGTGAGAAGCGGTTGATGAAAAGTTGTTTTTTCTTTGTATAATCTTTGATTGAGTTATTGTTTGAAACTTAATTGTTTTTACTTGTTTTATTAGCATTTTTATTTATTATGAAACCAAAATTTGTCCAAAGTCCCTTTAATTAGATACAAGTTCCAGTATTTGGATAAACATTATACAAATCTGTGAATTCAATGATTTTTACCAAAATAATAGAGATCTGATATGATGATATAGATGCCCATTAAAACATGGCAAGAAGCTTTGCAAGATTTGTAAAACAGTTAAAACATTCATCAAACGCTTAAGGTTGTTTAACTATTTGCAAATGTATCCATCAAACAACATTCAAGTATAAAGATGATAACACAAGCAGAGGAGATGCAACTAAAGCAATTCCTCTATTAATACCACCACACTAACTATTTTTTCTTGCATGTTTGAGGTGCTGAGGGGCTAGCGTCTTGGAGAGATTGAGTTGAGAAGCTATGTGAAAGAGCTTCTTAAAAGTGTAAAACAAGTTCCTGTACTTCAAAACCTGTGGGTTTATATGTACTTGGAAGCAGCTAAATTTAGTGTTTTGAGTGAGTTTGTTTTTTTCATCATGTAAATTATTTAAAAAAAGAGTGTTTTTAAGTTTTACGATTGGATTGGGTAAAGCACTGAAAAAAGTTTGATTCAAACACAATCTATAAACATCATAAACTTAATGTGCTAATTTTAAGGCTTCTATATTTGAAATATTTTCTCTATTACTGATTTAGATAATTCATCATTAATTAGAATTACATCATTCATAAAAGCATATACCAAGGCATGCCAATTTGAATATCTTTTTTAATTATCTCTATAATAGTATGAAAGATATGGACTTCAATTGATATTTGATTTAACCTATTGAAATTGAAAACTCTTTGACTACTCCGTAATTAAATCTACTTGGAGTTAATGCTCCAACATACATATTTCTACTACGTCAATATACCTTCAATACATTCTCTTCTACTAATCAATTCTTATGGTACTTGATCATATGAACTTCTCAAGCTTGATAAAAATCATATGAAGTTTTTAATTCTCTCTAATCTTCTCCATTAATTGTTTTAATATAAAAATTGGTTATTTAGAGTTGTCGTAATTATTCTATGCCTATGTTCCATTACTTTATGCTAGGAACTAGAACATAGATTTGTTTGATTCATTAGTTTGATTCTTTTAAAGTAATCAAAACTCAAATAGGTTTATTCTTAAATATTAGTTTCAAATATGCTTTTACAGTCATTTGAAATCTCGTCTTCGAAATGCTTCTTCTGAAAATTATCAAATGCATTATATTAGTTAATAATTCTTAAGTCATTATAAAGTTCAAATCAAACATCCTTTTAAATTTTTTTCTTTGCCTCTTTTCTCTTTCAATTAATTGGATAAAGTTTACTTTATATAAAAAGGACTTTTAAAAAAGGATAGATGCAATGTATGGCAGGTCTTAGAACTTTTTAAGTCTAGATAAATATCATTCTTGAACTTTTATTGGAATACAAAATTTCAAAAAAGCACGGGCTTAAGGTGCAAACATGTTAACCCTGACACGGAGTGTCCTTGGCTGAACTGGCCTAATGTCTGAGCCAGTTCAACTGGGATTAGTTTAGGCCCGACCGACTATATGTATTGGTGCTATCGCCCAATAAGGAGGGGGGCCCACCTATCCTAGCTATCTATTAGTATTTATATGTGTTTTGTGTCTTAGGGTTTCAAGTTTTGTTGATTTTGAGTTCAGTTTCCTGTGAGGAGAGCCTCAGGCGTCTTGTTTTCCCCTTCGAGGGCTGTATCCGATCCCTCTCCTCCGGTTATGATTATGTTTTCCGACTTTCACATCCACCTTCACTTCTTGCGTTTTGCTGGTTTTCCAACAGCCTCTCCTTTTGCCTCAGTCCGTGGCCCCACTTCTTCCCTTCCTGGAATTTTGCCAACCTACCATTGCCTTTTTTACCTCCACCGTAAGCCATCCTCTTGCTGTAACTCGCTTTATTCTCAATCCTCCAGACGTAACTTCCCCTTCAGCATATTCATTCCGCTGTGCGCCTTCCTCAGCCACCTCCAGCCCACTTTCCAGCTCCCGCCACCCTTCCCCGGCAGCATACTCCTGTTATCAGCTGCCTCCAGCCCACTTTCCAGCTACTGCCACCCTTTCCAGGCACATACTCTTGTTATCCAGTCTTCCAAGCCTGTTGGCCAGCCTCCCAACCTATGTCCAGCCTTCCAACCTATGTCCAGCCTTCCAACCTTTGGTCTAGCCCCTCAAACCTGCTGTCCAACCTCCCAGTACCTGCTTTTCAGCTTCTTTGTACTTGCTTTCCAGCCTTCCCGCTGTCCACCTGCACTTCCCCCAACCTTCCAAACTACCCTCCGGTGCTCAACTCTACCCACCGCCGCTCTCGGATCTTCTCTTCTGGTCCTAGCCAGAGATTGCGTTGTTATTATATTTCCCTTTTCGGTATATGTCGTGTTGTAACCTTAATTCAGTGCTAATAAAAGTTTGTTTATTTGTGCTGATTTCCTAACTAGTTCTTGTGTCAATCTGACTGAGACGACAACACATGGAAATCTTGAATGACCCGTGCCTGAGAAAATGCTAGCTTATAAACATTGAGAAAAATCTCATCTTTTCAGAGGTCTTGATAAATTGCTTCTCTGTATATTACTAGGCATGTATATGTTTTTGATCCATTTGTACCTAAAAGTAGAATGAAAATAAGGTGAAAGTGCAATAACAAGTAAAGAGAGTTCCAATAAGTAAAGATTGCGATCAACTTACTAATCTTGACGTGTCATTTGATTTGTTTTAAAATCATTCTGACCATGAGCATTACTTGCTACCAAATTTTTTAAAATGTATAATTTTTTGTGTGCGCTGATAATTGTCGCTATTCTTTTTTCTTCAATTTTCAACTACTGGCAATTTTCATTTTTGTTATTGCCACTAGCTGTGAGGGGGGTTCAGAGGCTTTGAAGAATGAAGCCATAATTGGTTTATATCTTACCCACTATGGATTGACTTTCTGCTAGAATAAATATGACCATTCTCAATCAGGCTAGAGGTTTAGGATCTAAAAGCTGCGCACAACCCCATTTTCTATCTTTCTAGTTTGTAGCAAGCACACCCAGATCACTTCACATTGTTGTTATAAGTAGATATTGTTTATAGTTAAAACTGAAATTATTTATATCTTAGTGCGCTGGGTATTTAACATCCAAAAAACTGCACACCTCCTAATTTTTTATTTCTTACTGTTCAATGCTTGTATTTGTAAAATCATGCCCACAATGCTTGTACAATTTCATGTTTTGGCGCTGAGGTTTTTTTACAAATCAACAATTTTTTTTTTGGCTCATGGGGACTGATTTTCTTATCCACAACCAATCGGGCTTGATATTTAAGTTTCCCTTTGCTTGTGCATCCTTTATTCGCTTGCGTGTCCACCCGCACTCTTCTTGCATGTCTATCGTTTGCCCCGTGTGTCTCCAACAAGTTTTATTCGCGCATTCACTAGTGAGCGCCGCTTGCGATGCTTCAAATCATTCTGGCATTAGCACGAGGCATTTTTTTTACGTTCAATTTTTTGGGTCTGTCACTCTTGATGCGCCATTTGGTGCTACTATGATTTGTTGCTCAAGTTTTCTGCCCATTGTTGGCATCAGTGTTTCTTGCGCTCTCAACTTCTTTTGTTTCTAGGGCTGCCTTCGTCTCTCTGCCCTCTTTGTTCTCGCAAGTTTTAGATCTCTTTATTTGATGGTTTTTTTTTGGGCTCATGCTCGATCTCTTTCTTTGATTTATGTTAAGAGTTTCTTCTGCACTTCTTGTTTTATTTGAATCTCCTTGGATCCCAACTCCTTGTGCAATGATTTCTCTTAAGGTATTGGTTGACTCCAAGTTGTTGTCACTTTTTCCCTTCGTTGTGGCCTAGGATGCTTCTAAGATTAATCCTCTTTCTTCTTATCCAGTGGTTAAAATTCCTCCACCTTATCCTAAACATTCCTTTGCAAATATTGTTTGTGGTTTGAATTTTGTGGACTTTTCCTCTTCACAATTTTTTACTTTTCTTTTATCAAAATGTAGAGACTATTCCTGCATTCTTTTAAGGCAAACACCTTATTTTTATTTCTAATGACAAGATTTATGTGCTTGGTAGGCATCTCATCTACTTATCAGCAAATTTTCTATCAATCGTTCTACCATGGAGGTAATTCTCAAGTTTTTGGCTAATTTACAACTAATAAGCTGTAATAACTGAAAATAATAATAATAATAATAATAAAAATACAAAGGGTGTGTTCGTTAGAGAAGACACACTTCGCAGGAATTAAAATTGTGCGTCTCTCTTAAACTTTCCCTCATTTAAATTAGTGATCCTGATAGTGAGAGAAGAAGGAAGAAACCATTATAGAATGGGGATAGAGAGTACAACTCACCTTGTCGTGTGAAGCTGACGTAAATGTGTATGGGAAATAGTTGAGGAGATTTTGTGCCTAGCACTACGACAAAGAGGAAGGAGGCGAACTAAAATGATCGATCCATGAAGGAAATTCCGAGTGAGGAGACGCTCGATCCTGAGCAGTTTCAAGGCCTGTAAGGAAGACTCAAAGATTGTGAGTGCTTACCCGCGGGGAGGAGGGGGGGGGTTCAACGCCATTGTGGGCATGCGTCTCGTGCGAAAAAGGAAGGAGAGTCACACGGGAGGGACTCGATTTATCATCTTATGGGGGAGTCAAACCATTGTCAAACAAGATTGAAGAAGAAGGAGAAGAAGAAGACACACGTTCGGCAAGGGGAGCAGATCCTAGCATGCTGAACAAAGTTCATTTGAGCTTTAGGGATGATCAAACCTTATATTAGGTAAGTTAAGATTTTAATAAAGTTAATCAAAAAAATGTTACACACACACAAACATAAATGAAAGTTTATTAAATTATTGCTGATAGAAAGTATGATTTTATTAGGGTTAGAGCTATTAAGTGTTGAATTTGAGGGAGTATGGTGATGCGAACTTCTTGTATAAGAGGAGGAAGAGTTTTGGCCATGAAGTGCAGAGATGAAGATATCGAAATCCTAATTCACAAGTTAAGGTAATGTTTTGTATAAGAATTATTTATTATAATTTTATGTACATTAAGCTGATATATAATTAATATGTTAATATAAAATTAGGTTAATTGAGGTCAGAGAGGTTAGCAAGATAAATTTGTGTGCGAGTAAGGGAAGAGATCAATCTGAAAGCTTATAGGATAAATGTTAAGACTTATGTTATTATTTGAATTAATGATATACTTAGTTAAAATAATGTTATTAAAATTTATTGAATTAAGAAGTGTGGATGAAGGTTATTCAAAATTGATATCGGTAAAAGACTGAAGATACGGTGAAGTGGAGGATTAAATCAATAAAGAGATATAATAAGGATTCAGATAAGTAATTATATATCTAAATTCCAACAATTATCTCTATTTCAAAATGTTTGATTTCACGTATGCCTTAGTTCAACAATAAATTCTTCATATTGTCAGACGAGATAAATGTGCATGCTAAATATAATTGCATGACAGTCTAGTTTATGAAGATATGATATCATTGCATGACTTTAGTAGAGATATACATATTAGCTTATCGTATGATCACACACACACACACACGCACGCACGCACGCACGCACATGCCACATTATTTTTTAACATCTATAATTTTAATAAATGTACATTTTTCAGTTGTTTTCATGAATAATAGATTTTGTAAGTTTTCATTTATTCAATAACAGATAGATGTTAAGTGTTTCAAAGGAAGAGAATGCATGATATGAAAAAATGAAATAGCTTATATATGAATATTTGTATGCGCATGTTAAGAGGAGTTCAACCCCTAATGGTATGGGCTGAGGACACCGATATACCCGTGTGCGTAGAGGTTTTTCCAACCGTCAATGTAATTGTGATGGTTAGATCACTAATCGTTGTGCCGAAGGGATACTATCGACCAGAGATTAGAAGACAAAACTTACCACTCCAGACAATTGTGGTTTTTATATCATGGGCCGCTGTGCCGACATGATAATATCAGTCAGGGGCACTTTTCACTCCAGACAATTGTGATATTTAGATTACTAACAACTGTGCCGATGCGATAACATCAATCACGGGTGTGTTAGGCTTTGTTGATGGTGATCCTCAAAGAGATAGATGTGTGTGTGAATAGTATAAAATAAAAGTAAAGCTAAAATAATGTATTTATAAATTTTAAATTTTTTATTGAGAAAATGTCATTGATGCATGCATTAACATATATAAGTTTTTTATAAAAATATGAAATACTAACATATTTTAAGATTTCTTATAGAGATATAAAAGTCTGGCATGCATATTGATTTCTTTTTTCTTTGGATTACTATATTTTACAAGATGTATATCATATGAGCAAATGTGTATAGTAAGCGGGATCGACAATAAAAAATATATGCATTTTCTACTTGTTAATTAAACTTTTTTCTAAAGTGACTCTTTTATGAATATTTGAATCTTAAATTGCTAGTGATAAACATTGAATAACAGAGAATTGATTGCCACAATTCGGTAGTCCATTCTTGTCCGGGTCGGGTGGTGACATAAGTGTTTATTACATTGAGTTCATTAACTATCGACATGCTATGATAAACTTTCTTTAGAAATAAATACATCAGACTTTTCTCACGACCTGATGCACATGTTAAAATGGTGCTCTTTTTTGTTCTATGAAGCCTCATCTTACTATAATTTGGATCTCATTTTTATTACTTTGTCTGTACTATTTCATCCAAATTACCTTTTTTTCATTGGCTTCTATATTTGGAAAATCTTTATGAGTGATCGCGACAACTCATATTACTAGATTCTCTGTGGCCAGAGTCTGTGCTAATACTCTCTTTCTTTGAGAGTTATGGTTTGNTTATATTTTAGAAGTGTGATTCACTCTATCTTATCTTTAGATAACTCATTATGTTGCTCTAATATTTTTTTAGGTTTTAAGTATTTAAACAAGATGTATTTCATATGAGCAAATGTGTATAGTAAGCGGGATCGACAATAAAAAATATATGCATTTTCTACTTGTTAATTAAACTGTTTTCTAAAGTGACTCTTTTATGAATATTTGAATCTTAAATTGCTAGTGATAAAGGTTGAATAACAGAGAATTGATTGCCACAATTCGGTAGTCCATTCTTGTTTTGGTTAATTGCAAGCCCCGGGTCGGGTGTTGACATAAGTGTTTATTACATTGAGTTCATTAACTATCGACATGCTATAATAAACTTTCTTTAGAAATAAATACGTCAGACTTTTCTCACGACCTGATGCACATGTTAAAATGGTGCCCTTTTTTGTTCTATGAAGCCTCATCTTACTATAATTTGGATCTCATTTTTATTACTTTGTCTGTACTATTTCATCGAATTTACCTTTTTTTCATTGGCTTCTATATTTGGAAAATCTTTATGAGTGATCGCGGCAACTCATATTACTAGATTCTCTGTGGCCAGAGTCTGTGCTAATACTCTCTTTCTTTGAGAGTTATGGTTTGNCAGATCGATATCGGGCTTCTTTCTGAAGTACTATATTTATTTAGCCATGTTACAGGTTTAATGCATCAAACCTTATACCCTTATTACTGTTTTTTAGGGACAATTACATACTTAGCTCCCAAAATATTGTTATTTATAAAATCTAACAGTCAGGTGATATTTTTGAACCATCGAACCGATTTATTTATGCTTGCCACGGTCAAACCATTAAGAATTTAATAAAATGTAAAATGTGATTTAGGTTTTTATCATGAATTTTGATATTTGAGTGAGAATATGAAAAGTGGATGTAAGAGGATGCTAGATTTGTAAACAACCCTTTTTTATTTAAGTTTTAAATACAGTTTTAGAAAGTTGGTTGTGCTAATTTTAGAATGTTTCTTTGGAGAAATGCTAAGGGTCATTTGGGATAATTTTTGTTTATTATTTTTATTTTTAGTTTTTTATTTTGTTTTATTTATGTTTTGATTTGAAGCAAAACATGTTTGGCTATTTGATTAAAATATGTTTGTTTTTTGAAAACACTCAAAACTTCTATAAATTATTTGAGCATATTCAAAAACATTTTAATTTGTTTTTAGAAAAAAAGGAATACAGATAAAAAACACACACAACAAATATATTTTTAAAAACAAATGAAAAAAATAAAAAAAACAAAATTGATCCGAAATAAACCTTAGATAAATATCATTTGAATGTTGGGATTTTCATTTTTGAAATG
>JXCR01148994.1:73948-105430 GCA_002079205.1 Phalaenopsis hybrid cultivar
AAAAATAAAAATTATTAGATGAGATAATGCTGCCATGATAGCCTGAAATTTGAAATCCTTGGAAACTTCAAAACTTTAAAAAGACTCATTTGGACCGTGTTGCTTGAAGAGTGAAAGTGATTTTTTCTTGATTTTTTCCTTGTATGAAAAATAGAATTCGAAGTATTCTATCAACTAGAAAGTCAACACTCAGTATGCTCTCATGAATCATAAGGCTGATGCCCTATTCATCATCGTGTTTACAAATTGGAGAGAGTGAGGCTTTAATAATAATGGATCTAAGTCAATGGTGACACTTGTAAGTGTTCAAGTGACCACCATTATTGGGATAGTAAATGTAGGCACAAGAGAATTTAATTCTAAAGGAACATAAAAACTGGTTCTATGTTTGACTATAGGTTTGATCTAAAGGAGTTATCTCCAAAGTGATAGTAGGTTGATCTAATAATTTGATTTTATCTATTGCACATAGTCCTGAGATTTTCTCAGACCTAGATGAGGCTTCTTGAAGCATCAAGAAAAATAATGCCAAAAAACTTTTCAAGATTAACAATATGTTAGGTTTCCTTCAAGTTTAACCCCGTGCTAATATCGGCAAGAGAATGAACCAATCCATAGTTTCTTTTCTAAATGAGCGATAACATCTAGTTTCACTATAACTTGGGCAACAGAAGATCTTGAAAGATGGGTAGTCATATCATCCGTTTGCTTGTGAAGGTTTATTCAATAGAGAATCAACATAATATAAATAGATTGGTTGAAATTTTGTGAACGAAGCTTAGGGAATGAATATAAATTGAATAGGCGGTTTCCTACAAGATTTTAAATGAATTGACCATTTTCACATGCACATCGAGAAGCCACTCTTATAGTAAAGTTGTCGAGAGTAAAGTCTGAAATAGTATGTTTTTGATGATAGTTTATTAATAAAATGATGCCGGCTAATGAGTCCAATGGAATGGTCATCCATCAAATGTTANTCCTATTGCTTGTAATTTTCATTCTTTGGCAAATACTTATGGTTAGATCATCTAAATCAAGATTGCATCCCTTTGCTTCCATCCGTTTTCTTTTTCATTTTCATTTAGACTTATTTCTTCTATAATATAAACAACCATGTTACTTTAAAGGCAAACCAAATTTTCTTTTCTGGATATCTAAGCTTACTAGATTACTCTTTTTATTTAATATAGGCAAAATCTTGTTGGGCCACAATAATGTGGGTGTTATTCATAAACTCTTGTTCGACCTACACTTTGTTGGTATCTACTGAGCTGGGCAATTTGATCTTCATCACATAATTATAAGAATATTCTCAAATATAGAATACAATATACTCTTATCTAGATGTATCTATCACCTTGAGTAGTTTTTCCTCAAATTCACTTATATTTCTTTAACCATTCTACTACATACTTTTAAGATTTTATTTTTGACGATCCTTTGCAAGTGGATTGTACTACATTTTGTCTTTAAATGCATTCCGTTGTCAGAGTTATAGCTTCAAAACATTTTACTTGTTTGTTGGAAACGGTTTGGATATTAGAGGAACATATTATTTGAAAGCATCCCCTCAAATTACTCTTTTTGTAAAATTTTTTAGCATACTTTTTCTTAATATTTCAAGGATCATTTGGATATTAGATTAAATGTTTGGGTGCGAAGGATACATTTAAATGTTTAGATGATAGAAATATTATAACTAGAAAATAAAATGAGTTCATTGAGGAAAAATACCAATAATTTTTATGGAAAAAATAAAAATTATTAGATGAGATAATGCTGCCATGATAGCCTGAAATTTGAAATCCTTGGAAACTTCAAAACTTTAAAAAGACTCATTTGGACCGTGTTGCTTGAAGAGTGAAAGTGATTTTTTCTTGATTTTTTCCTTGTATGAAAAATAGAATTCGAAGTATTCTATCAACTAGAAAGTCAACACTCAGTATGCTCTCATGAATCATAAGGCTGATGCCCTATTCATCATCGTGTTTACAAATTGGAGAGAGTGAGGCTTTAATAATAATGGATCTAAGTCAATGGTGACACTTGTAAGTGTTCAAGTGACCACCATTATTGGGATAGTAAATGTAGGCACAAGAGAATTTAATTCTAAAGGAACATAAAAACTGGTTCTATGTTTGACTATAGGTTTGATCTAAAGGAGTTATCTCCAAAGTGATAGTAGGTTGATCTAATCATTTGATTTTATCTATTGCACATAGTCCTGAGATTTTCTCAGACCTAGATGAGGCTTCTTGAAGCATCAAGAAAAATAATGCCAAAAAACTTTTCAAGATTAACAATATGTTAGGTTTCCTTCAAGTTTAACCCCGTGCTAATATCGGCAAGAGAATGAACCAATCCATAGTTTCTTTTCTAAATGAGCGATAACATCTAGTTTCACTATAACTTGGGCAACAGAAGATCTTGAAAGATGGGTAGTCATATCATCCGTTTGCTTGTGAAGGTTTATTCAATAGAGAATCAACATAATATAAATAGATTGGTTGAAATTTTGTGAACGAAGCTTAGGGAATGAATATAAATTGAATAGGCGGTTTCCTACAAGATTTTAAATGAATTGACCATTTTCACATGCACATCGCGAAGCCACTCTTATAGTAAAGTTGTCGAGAGTAAAGTCTGAAATAGTATGTTTTTGATGATAGTTTATTAATAAAATGATGCCGGCTAATGAGTCCAATGGAATGGTCATCCATCAAATGTTAATCAAGTGTTAGTTTACGGATAACCTCTGTATTGGGTTGTCTAACTAGAATTCACCAACAATAAATAAATAAAGAGGTTTGGCAAGCTTAGAGATATCCTCTTTAGTGAAGATGAGAGCTGGTTTGCCTTGATTCGTGGATGTTTTTTTATTAAATGGTGATATTGGATCTTGGTGAAAAAAAGGTGAATGGTTGCTTGTTGGAGAGGAAGGAATATTGAATCATTCAATTCACCATCAATATTTGCAAAGGAACAAGAGGAGGGCAATTGTAGGACTAAGTTCCAAAGGAGAGGAAGTATGAAGAACATTCGTAAAGCAAGGAGCTACTTGGATAGGAGGTGGTGAGCTAGTTGTGGGTTCATCAAAAACCTTTGGAGCAGCCATTATAGGAGGAAGAGGAGGTGGGATCCATTTGAAAAATTGGAGGCAAAGAATGAGAAGAATTCAAATCAAAATTTGTTCTGGCACCCACAACCCCATTTGAAACCAATTGAAGTGAACATGTTAGATGTGGGGGGAAGAGCATAAATCTACAGAAAGCGAGAAAATAGTAGAAAACGACAACATGACGGCCATATGTGCAAGAGGGAATGAGAATAAAGGCCCTACTCGAACACGAGTGCAGGAAAAGACAAACATAGATGCCATGAGGCATCTATGTCAACTTGTGGGTGAGCGTAATGCAGATGAGCTGCATGCAAGATTGATGTTGAGACTGAGCGAGTGTGCTTGATCACGTGAGTGTGAGCTTGGTTTAGTGCAATACTGCCATTGCGGTGGATGTATGTTAGCATAGGAATTGAGCTTGGAGGCGGAGTGATGGTAGGTCGGGATGTTTCATTCAAGCAGGAGAGATTTCATTCAATGATTACTTCTCCTTTGTTGCTGGTACATGTTTGTGCTCCAAATTTGGAACTAATTATCTTTCATTTGAATTATGTGGCTATTGTTATTTTCTCTGCATGCCTTACAAAGTAATATCCACATGTTCTCTTCAATCAGGATTATGGAATTATACTCTCTGGTTTCTTGAAGTTCTTGCTTTCCTTCCTATTTTTGAGGATGTAAATGATCATGACGCGTAGCGACTTAATGATTCTGATAAAAGCATTATTAGTGATGAAATTCTGGTGGATGAGAGGTTTCCAAATCCTATTTATCTGGCAGATTGCACTTTTTTCTCTCTTATTGTCTTTCTGCATTTATAGATGCTATATCCCTTGCGCTGACATATATGTTCCTAACTTTGTTGTATTTACTTTTAAGTTACCTTAAAAATTTCCATCAGAATTACTTAAGTTGGTAAATTACAATAATGGTCTTGGTACAAATTTATAGATCAGCCTGATAAGCTGCAAGTGATTAGTAGATTAGTTGGATCTACAAATTTTATTTTTCTAAAACCTTACTACTAGCCTAAGTTTCCTTAGTTGAGATCCATATCTTCTTTTGTATAGCTTACCGCAGAACTGTGATGATATTTTGGTTACCGCAGAACTGTGATGGCATATACTGTTGCTGTTTTTCAGCTTTTTTTTTTGCCCTTGTGGTCGCATCATTAGATATGTCACTATTTAAGATATGTTTGCTAATCTAGATGTTGTTAATTTCAGTATACCACTATGGGAGGTCATAGCTCATATTGTCTCAAATGTTTCTTTACCTACACCGGGGAAGGATAGAATCTTATTTTCTATTGATAACTGCATTCTGTCTGTCGAGGCCCCACCAAAGGAAGGACTTCCTCATGCAGATGTATGCTACTTGCTTTCAGTTCTTATCATGTACTATATTTTGCATATATATATTTTTAGAAATTTACATATGTAGCTTACAATTCTTATGTATTTACATATCTCACACCTAAGCTTTCATATTTACATACGTATCACTTTGGTGTTTTAATCCTATACATGAAAAGGTATGTTTCACTTTCAAAAAGTGGCAATAATGCTATTTTTGATTTGATATTTAAAAATTTGAGTGCTGTGTGTGTAAATATGAAAGTTTTAGGTGTCAGATATGTACAAAATTAGAATTTTGTGCTATGTATTTTTTTAAGATTTTGGTTTCCGCCATGCTCCACTTGATTGCCATCGCAGAAGTTGACAGCTTTGTAAATTTTCTTATGAACAGATTTCCTTCCAGCCATTGGTGCAGTCTTTGGACGTTGACAATTTGATAATGCTATTCACTGCTGTGTTGCTTGAGAGAAGGATCCTATTACGATCGAATAAGTTATTCTCGAACTTTGCGCCTTCCACTTGTTTTATATGCAACACTTTTCAAATTCATATTTTGGTTAGCTTTATTTTTTTGTTGATTTAACATAGCCAGTGTTCATTTTTTTTGCACCATTCGGTACTATGTTCATCTCTTTTCCAAATTTTGAGAACAAAAAATTAATGCTTGAAATTTTATCATCCGCATGTTAGTAGAGCCAAAATCATTCCAAATAATTGTTTAACAGCATAATTTCCACAGCAAGAATGATCATGTAATATAAGCATGATATGCAAAGTTTTTGTGACCTTAAACAAAACACGAAGTAGAAATCTGACATCAAAGAGCCAAACCCGACCTTGTGAATTCCCTCGCTTAAAATTTCAGTATAAGCCTCATTTAATAATTCCCCCTTTGGTTTCAAAAAATCCAACATCACAATTATGATTTGTGCTTGGAAAATAAGAAATGAAGCACAATTTTGCATGTTCACAGTTCACCTTCTCTCTGGCTTTATGACCATGAAATTCATTTGTGGAGCAACTTGTTCATCTTTGTGAGAGTAGTTATGATTTGAAAAATGACATCATCATGTATCTTGTGATATTAAAGATGATTTTAGTTCATATTAAAAACATCATCATCACCTAAGGATCTAAACCAATTCTTTGTCAATCATTTTGCAGAACTTTGCGCATGTAAACTTAGGTTTGCCTTGTTTGCTTCTTAATTGACACTTTTTTCCTTCAATTTATCTAATTGGCGTATTTTTTACACTTGTCATATTCGAATCATCTAATTATATTTTCACTTATTTTGCCTTGAACAAATAAATATCCCTCAACCGTGCTATTAATATAATCATTTATTAATTTAATTATCCTAATTTTACCACACAGAAATGTCAACATTTTTATTTCTACAACTCTCAACTTGGATGTCTAGTATTTAATCATTGCTTAACTTCTAGATTCATACATCTTCACACTACGTGTAACTTTTGTAAAATTTATTTTTAAATCTCGATGATATATTCTCTTATCACATAAAAATCTTGTGCCACTTCTCCATTTTAACTTTTCAAACTTAGCTTTTTTAGTTTTATCATCATTAATATTTCATTCTTTTGCATAAGATATTTAAGCCTATACATTTGGATATCCCCTTGTCTTTTAAATATAGTGTTTGATAGTTTTTATTGTTAATCTCAAAGGTTTCATTTGTAATGATTGCTGTTTGAAAAGCCAGTTAAAAAGACTTTGCTTGAAAAATAGGTGAGAAGCGGTTGATGAAAAGTTGTTTTTTGTTTGTATAATCTCTGATTGAGTTATTGTTTGAAACTTAATTGTTTTTACTTGTTTTATTAGCATTTTTATTTTTTATTAAACCAAAATTTGTCCAAAGTGCCTTTAATTAGATACAAGTTCCAGTATTTGGATAAAAATTATAAAAATCTGTGAATTCAATGATTTTTACCAAAATAATAGAGAACTGATATGATGATATAGATGTCCATTAAAACATGGCAAGAAGCTTTGCAAGATTTGTAAAACAGTTAAAACATTCATCAAACGCTTAAGGTTGTTTAACTATTTGCAAATGTATCCATCAAACAACATTCAAGTATAAAGATGATAACACAAGCAGAGGAGATGCAACTAAAGCAATTCCTCTATTAATACCACCACACTAACTATTTTTTTTTGCATTTTTGAGGTGCTGAGGGGCTAGCGTCTTGGAGAGATTGAGTTGAGAAGCTATGTGAAAGAGCTTCTTAAAAGTGTGGAACAAGTTCCTGTACTTCAAAACCTGTGGGTTCATATGTACTTGGAAGCAGCTAAATTTAGTGTTTTGAGTGAGTTTGTTTTTTTCACATGTAAATTATTTTAAAAAAGAGTGGTTTTAATTTTTGCAATTGGATTGGGTAAAGCACTCAAAAAAGTTTGATTCAAACACAATCTATAAACATCATAAACTTAATGTACTNTTTCTTAATAGAGAAAGAAATTAAAAAAATGTAATTGATTAAAAAATAAAAATATAATTGATTAAGATGACCACATACAAANGAAAGAAATTAAAAAAATGTAATTGATTAAAAAATAAAAATATAATTGATTAAGATGACCACATACAAATATTTAATAAAAATAAAAATAAAAATATAAATTTTGCTTTATAAATGATCAATATATTCTTTTGAGTATTCATGTTAGGTATTNAAATACAAAATTTCAAAAAAGCACGGGCTTAAGGTGCAAACACGTTAACCCTGACACGGAGTGTCCTTGGCTGAACTGGCCTAGTGTCTGAGCCAGTTCAACTGGGATTAGTTTAGGCCCGACCGACTATATGTATTGGTGCTATCGCCCAATAAGGAGGGGGGCCCACCTATCCTAGCTATCTATTAATATTTATATGTGTTTTGTGTCTTAGGTTTCAAGTTTTGTTGATTTTGAGTTCAGTTTTCTGTGAGGAGAGCCTCAGACGTCTTGTTTTCCCCTTCGAGGGCTGTATCCGATGGACTAGGTGGTACTTTGGCTACATCCCTCTCCTCCAGTTATGATTATGTTCTCCGACTTTCACATCAACCTTCACTCCTTGCGTTTTGCTGGTTTTCCAACAGCCTCTCCTTTTGCCTCAGTCCGTAGCCCCTCTTCTTCCCTTCCTGGAATTTTGCCAACCTACCATTGCCTTTTTTACCTCCACCATAAGCCATCCTCTTGCCGTAACTCGCTTTATACTCAATTCTCCAGACGTAACTTCCCCTTCAGCGTATTCCTTCCACTGTGCCCCTTCCTCAGCCACCTCCAGCCCACTTTCCAGCTCCTGCCACCCTTCCCCGGCTGCATACTCCTGTTATCAGCTGCCTCCAGCCCACTTTCCAGCTACTGCCACCCTTTCCAGGCACATACTCTTGTTATCCAGTCTTCCAAGCCTGTTGGCCAGCCTCCCAACCTATGTCCAGCTTTCCAACCTATGTCCAGCCTTCCAACCTTTGGTCTAGCCCCTCAAACCTGCTGTCCAACCTCCCAGTACCTGCTTTTCAGCTTCTTTGTACTTGCTTTCCAGCCTTCCCGCTGTCCACCTGCACTTCCCCCAACCTTCCAAACTACCCTCCGGTGCTCAACTCTACCCACCGCCGCTCTCGGATCTTCTCTTCTGGTCCTAGCCAGAGATTGCGTTGTTATTATATTTCCCTTTTCGGTATATGTCGTGTTGTAACCTTAATTCAGTGCTAATAAAAGTTTGTTTATTTGTGCTGATTTCCTAACTAGTTCTTGTGTCAATCTGACTGAGACGACAACACATGGAAATCTTGAATGACCCGTGCCTGAGAAAATGCTAGCTTATAAACATTGAGAAAAATCTCATCTTTTCAGAGGTCTTGATAAATTGCTTCTCTGTATATTACTAGGCATGTATATGTTTTTGATCCATTTGTACCTAAAAGTAGAATGAAAATAAGGTGAAAGTGCAATAACAAGTAAAGAGAGTTCCAATAAGTAAAGATTGCGATCAACTTACTAATCTTGACGTGTCATTTGATTTGTTTTAAAATCATTCTGACCATGAGCATTACTTGCTACCAAATTTTTTAAAATGTATAATTTTTTGTGTGCGCTGATAATTGTCGCTATTCTTTTTTCTTCAATTTTCAACTACTGGCAATTTTCATTTTTGTTATTGCCACTAGCTGTGAGGGGGGTTCAGAGGCTTTGAAGAATGAAGCCATAATTGGTTTATATCTTACCCACTATGGATTGACTTTCTGCTAGAATAAATATGACCATTCTCAATCAGGCTAGAGGTTTAGGATCTAAAAGCTGCGCACAACCCCATTTTCTATCTTTCTAGTTTGTAGCAAGCACACCCAGATCACTTCACATTGTTGTTATAAGTAGATATTGTTTATAGTTAAAACTGAAATTATTTATATCTTAGTGCGCTGGGTATTTAACATCCAAAAAACTGCACACCTCCTAATTTTTTATTTCTTACTGTTCAATGCTTGTATTTGTAAAATCATGCCCACAATGCTTGTACAATTTCATGTTTTGGCGCTGAGGTTTTTTTACAAATCAACAATTTTTTTTTTGGCTCATGGGGACTGATTTTCTTATCCACAACCAATCGGGCTTGATATTTAAGTTTCCCTTTGCTTGTGCATCCTTTATTCGCTTGCGTGTCCACCCGCACTCTTCTTGCATGTCTATCGTTTGCCCCGTGTGTCTCCAACAAGTTTTATTCGCGCATTCACTAGTGAGCGCCGCTTGCGATGCTTCAAATCATTCTGGCATTAGCACGAGGCATTTTTTTTACGTTCAATTTTTTGGGTCTGTCACTCTTGATGCGCCATTTGGTGCTACTATGATTTGTTGCTCAAGTTTTCTGCCCATTGTTGGCATCAGTGTTTCTTGCGCTCTCAACTTCTTTTGTTTCTAGGGCTGCCTTCGTCTCTCTGCCCTCTTTGTTCTCGCAAGTTTTAGATCTCTTTATTTGATGGTTTTTTTTTGGGCTCATGCTCGATCTCTTTCTTTGATTTATGTTAAGAGTTTCTTCTGCACTTCTTGTTTTATTTGAATCTCCTTGGATCCCAACTCCTTGTGCAATGATTTCTCTTAAGGTATTGGTTGACTCCAAGTTGTTGTCACTTTTTCCCTTCGTTGTGGCCTAGGATGCTTCTAAGATTAATCCTCTTTCTTCTTATCCAGTGGTTAAAATTCCTCCACCTTATCCTAAACATTCCTTTGCAAATATTGTTTGTGGTTTGAATTTTGTGGACTTTTCCTCTTCACAATTTTTTACTTTTCTTTTATCAAAATGTAGAGACTATTCCTGCATTCTTTTAAGGCAAACACCTTATTTTTATTTCTAATGACAAGATTTATGTGCTTGGTAGGCATCTCATCTACTTATCAGCAAATTTTCTATCAATCGTTCTACCATGGAGGTAATTCTCAAGTTTTTGGCTAATTTACAACTAATAAGCTGTAATAACTGAAAATAATAATAATAATAATAATAAAAATACAAAGGGTGTGTTCGTTAGAGAAGACACACTTCGCAGGAATTAAAATTGTGCGTCTCTCTTAAACTTTCCCTCATTTAAATTAGTGATCCTGATAGTGAGAGAAGAAGGAAGAAACCATTATAGAATGGGGATAGAGAGTACAACTCACCTTGTCGTGTGAAGCTGACGTAAATGTGTATGGGAAATAGTTGAGGAGATTTTGTGCCTAGCACTACGACAAAGAGGAAGGAGGCGAACTAAAATGATCGATCCATGAAGGAAATTCCGAGTGAGGAGACGCTCGATCCTGAGCAGTTTCAAGGCCTGTAAGGAAGACTCAAAGATTGTGAGTGCTTACCCGCGGGGAGGAGGGGGGGGGTTCAACGCCATTGTGGGCATGCGTCTCGTGCGAAAAAGGAAGGAGAGTCACACGGGAGGGACTCGATTTATCATCTTATGGGGGAGTCAAACCATTGTCAAACAAGATTGAAGAAGAAGGAGAAGAAGAAGACACACGTTCGGCAAGGGGAGCAGATCCTAGCATGCTGAACAAAGTTCATTTGAGCTTTAGGGATGATCAAACCTTATATTAGGTAAGTTAAGATTTTAATAAAGTTAATCAAAAAAATGTTACACACACACAAACATAAATGAAAGTTTATTAAATTATTGCTGATAGAAAGTATGATTTTATTAGGGTTAGAGCTATTAAGTGTTGAATTTGAGGGAGTATGGTGATGCGAACTTCTTGTATAAGAGGAGGAAGAGTTTTGGCCATGAAGTGCAGAGATGAAGATATCGAAATCCTAATTCACAAGTTAAGGTAATGTTTTGTATAAGAATTATTTATTATAATTTTATGTACATTAAGCTGATATATAATTAATATGTTAATATAAAATTAGGTTAATTGAGGTCAGAGAGGTTAGCAAGATAAATTTGTGTGCGAGTAAGGGAAGAGATCAATCTGAAAGCTTATAGGATAAATGCTAAAACTTATGTTATTATTTGAATTAATGATATACTTAGTTAAATTAATGTTATTGAAATTTATTGAATTAAGAAGTGTGGATGAAGGTTATTCAGAATTGATATCGGTAAAAGACTGAAGATACGGTGGAGTAGAGGATTAAACCAATAAAGAGATATAATAAGGATTCAGATAAGTAATTATATATCTAAATTCTAGCAATTATCTCTATTTCAAAATGTTTGATTTCACGTATGCCTTAGTTCAACAATAAATTCTTCATATTGTCAGACGAGATAAATGTGCATGTTAAATATAGTTGCATGACAGTCTAGTTTATGAAGATATGATATCATTGCATGACTTTAGTAAAGATATACATATTAGCTTATCGTATGATCACACACACACACACACACGCACGCACGCACGCACATGCCACATTATTTTTTAACATCTATAATTTTAATAAATGTACATTTGTCAGTTGTTTTCATGAATAATAGATTTTGTAAGTTTTCATTTATTCAATAACAGATAGATGTTAAGTGTTTCAAAGGAAGAGAATGCATGATATGAAAAAATGAAATAGCTTATATATGAATATTTGTATGTGCATGTTAAGAGGAGTTCAACCCCTAATGGTATGGGCTGAGGACACCGATATACCCGTGTGCGTAGAGGTTTTTCCAACCATCAAGGTAATTGTGATGGTTAGATCACTAATCATTGTGCCGAAGGGATACTATCGACCAGAGATTAGAAGGCAAAGCTTACCACTCCAGACAATTGTGGGTTTTATATCGTTGGCCGCTGTGCCGACATGATAATATCAGTCAGGGGCAGGTAAGGGTCTTTTCACTCCAGACAATTGTGATATTTAAATTGCTAACAACTGTGCCGACGCGATAACATCAATCACGGGTGTGTTAGGCTTTGTTGATGGTGATCCTCAAAGAGATAGATGTGTGTGTGAATAGTATAAAATAAAAGTAAAGCTAAAATAATGTATTTATAAATTTTAAATTTTTTATTGAGAAAATGTCATTGATGCATGCATTAACATATATAAGTTTTTTATAAAAATATGAAATACTAACATATTTTAAGATTTCTTATAGAGATATAAAAGTCTGGCATGCATATTGATTTCTTTTTTCTTTGGATTACTATATTTTACAAGATGTATATCATATGAGCAAATGTGTATAGTAAGCGGGATCGACAATAAAAAATATATGCATTTTCTACTTGTTAATTAAACTTTTTTCTAAAGTGACTCTTTTATGAATATTTGAATCTTAAATTGCTAGTGATAAACATTGAATAACAGAGAATTGATTGCCACAATTCGGTAGTCCATTCTTGTCCGGGTCGGGTGGTGACATAAGTGTTTATTACATTGAGTTCATTAACTATCGACATGCTATGATAAACTTTCTTTAGAAATAAATACATCAGACTTTTCTCACGACCTGATGCACATGTTAAAATGGTGCTCTTTTTTGTTCTATGAAGCCTCATCTTACTATAATTTGGATCTCATTTTTATTACTTTGTCTGTACTATTTCATCCAAATTACCTTTTTTTCATTGGCTTCTATATTTGGAAAATCTTTATGAGTGATCGCGACAACTCATATTACTAGATTCTCTGTGGCCAGAGTCTGTGCTAATACTCTCTTTCTTTGAGAGTTATGGTTTGGACCATCATCTTATGGATATTGGCCGAAGTTGTAGGTCAAAATTTTTTTTTTCATGCTACTCCTCTTGCCATATTTCTATGTGTAAATACTTTGAGTACTTTAAGGTTCATCTTGAGATGAGAAATTCTCAATTTCTATCACATGACTTTTCATGTGATGCTCATATGATCTTCCTAACCCATTGGTGGAAGATCCTTCCTAAACTATTTAGTCTTGTTCATAAAAATTGGTTCTAGGTTTAAATTTTCTTCAGGGCGTAGTGGCTAATGTTCCTATTCCCTTTAGCCTTATGGTGGCGACTACCTAGTCATTTGTTGTTATTATCACCATGACCACGAATTCTTGATCACTTCAATTTCTTTTCACTATTGGACATAATAATTATTATTTGCCACATCGGATTTTTGACTATGATTGAAGCATTCAAAGCGTCAACTATTTGGCGAATTAAATATTTCATGTTCATAATATAAACAGGGGCAAAAATCATCAGAAAATCTTTTGAGACTTCTATTTTTATTAGGTTTTGAGCTAAATGACTTCAATAAAATCATAGTATTTTTTGCCCGATTGTTTATACATTCATACATAATGTATTATATATATATTGCTCTAACATTTTGTCACGATACTACCTGAAAACTGGAGTTCACAAAAACGGGAATGAACAGTAAAACTGCGAAATTATAGTTTTTAAATAGTAACATTGATTCACAATAATATTCAATTATAAAAGAGGTCTTAATCCTCAAACATAAGCATAATCTAAATAAACACGTAAGATATCCAGTTTATTACAGTAAAACAATTAGTTTAATAAAAGTGAAAACATATAAACCAAACAAACTATTGTTTTTTTTTCAACGGTCCTGTTGTAAAATCGGTTCTATGATTAATATTTGTCTAGCAAATTTATTTTTGAAAGATGTTAAGATTAAAGAACTTAGCGAGTAATTATCACTTTATTATGCATTAAAATTTATACAAATGGCTAACATAAATACTTAAAAAAATACACTGATCAATGTATAAAGTAAATTTAACATTTTCTTATTAATTTTTTCTACTTGATTATCGCAATCAATTACATTTCCATCATTTTAAATAATTATATTTTTCATTTTTTTGAAGAAGTCATCTCATGAATTTCATCAAAACCTGTTTCATCTTGTACCATAAAAATAAATGTTTCCAATTTGTACCATAAAACACAATTATATTTCAGTTTTTTCTCTTTAATATGCTTGAATGTACTAGGCTTTCTCATCTAGTACCATAAGACGACAACTTCTGATGGACTTAAATCATTTATTTTTAATTTCGTTTAATCCTTAAATTCATTTATATTACTTTTTGTGTATTTCTGAATATGAAATAATATAAATTATAAAATTATTATTTTATTTTTGAGTTAATTTTTGTCAATTGTAGAATTTTTTTTAAGCATTTTTTTGAAATAGCGGAATATTTATGTGATGGCACAATTGCCTTTAAATAAAAGAAATCAAATTTAATGTATATTAAACAGTAATTACTCACCTTGATTCAATCTTATAAATGATCCTTTCAAATCCTTTAATTTGTTTTACCTTAAATTGGATTCCTGAAATTAATTTATAAAATAATACTTAATACCTATAATTTCAATTGTACGCTCCTAATATTAGTTACAAAATTTTAATATTAATACTTAATGAACTTTTAAATTAAATTAGTTTTCTCTGACATAAAAGATTAAAATCCCAACCCTCACTATTTCCCTTCTTTTTGTTGCAAATATCTCAATCCAAACTCACAAATTCTTTGAATCAGAAGCTCTTCAAATCCCTGATTTAATAAAACCTAGTATTGAAGTTTAACCTATATATTTTACATATTAATTATTTTGAAAAAACGATAATACCCAAGAGATTTTTTCTTTTTCCTTTTCTTAAAATCAATAGTTCTGGACTCTAAGTCTCACGAAGCAAAACTTTCTAGATTTCTTGACATCTATCATTAATTAATAAAACTCATTATTTGTAAATGAAAAAATTGTATTAAACAATTGTTATTAATTTCCTATTAATCAAAGTATAATTTATTGAAATAATAATAAAATCTAGTTCAAAAAACACAACATTACACATGCTCGATTTGGTCCCTTTCCTGCATGCAGATAAATCTTTCTTGCTCGCTCACTATCATTCCAATTTTATCAGATTTCTCCAAAGAGATTACTATTTTATTTGCTTTAATTTGTTTTTTAATTTGCAGTTACTTTTGCTTTGAAATAAATATTTTATTATCTAAAAAATGATTTAAAAATATTTCTATGATTGATAGTAAATAACTAAAAAATGAAATGATTATTTTATTATTTATATTGTTTCACCATCTACATTGCACTAAAAGTAAGATAGATAAATTTAAGGATTGAAAGAAATTTAAATTAAGTTAAATGAAAGATAAATGATTAAGTCTATCAGGAGTTATTCCTTTATGATATTAGCTAGGGGTGTTTTTGCACCCGTGCATGTTATGGAAAAATGAAATGAAAATGATTGTGCCTTTATGGTACAAAATGAAAATGATTATGTCGTTATGATACACAATGAAAATAGTTCTTCTTTTATTACACAAAATTTAACCTGAATCTGCTTCTTAAAAGAAAAAGAAATTAAAAAAATGTAATTGATCAAAAAGATAAAAATATAATTGATTAAGATGACCAAATACAAATTTTTAATAAAAATAAAAATATAAATTTTGCTTTATAAATGATCAATATATTCTTTTGAGTATTCATGTTAGGTATTTGCATAAAATTTAATTCATAATAAAATGTTATTTATTCACTAAGTTGTTTTAACTTAACCCGTTGCTCAATTATTCTTTCAGGAAAAAAAGATATGTTAAAGTGATATGATTGATATGTGGTACTTTGTTTATAATAGGAGAGAGGCTGCCGAAATTAGTTAGTAATTTATTTGGTTTATATGTTTGGCACTTTTATTGTACTACTTTTTTTATTGCTTTAAACCTGATGTTTTTTTTTTGGGTGTGTTACATAATGTTTATTTATATGTTGTGGATTAGTGACTCTTTTATAATTGAATATCATTATTGAATAATTCTATTGTTTTAGAAATTTTTACTTTAGCAGTCCATTTATTCGTTCTTACTTTGGTTAATTCTATTTATCCTAGCCGGTCGTGACACATTTCTTGCTAAATGCCATTTATGTATTATCTGCTCTATTTAGTTAATATATTTTGATTTTATTAAGTAAAAATCTCACACCATTCTTGAGGTGTAATCAGAACACTCGCCGTCTATACCTTATATGGCTAGGAATTTAAACTCCAAAGCTGCTGGCAACTTTCTTCTCACACATATCATTCATTACAGCTTCTTTGTTCCCAAATGGGAAAGTATGTTTTTTGTGGTTGTTGTCACATGCTTATCAAAGGATCTTTGAAGCAATTTATTATAGTTTTTTCTCTCAGTACTCGTATTTTNATTTTGGGTTTGTTACATAATGTTTATTTATATGTTGTGGATTAGTGACTCCTTTATAATTGAATATCATTATTGAATAATTCTATTGTTTTAGAAATTTTTACTTTAGCAGTCCATTTATTCGTTCTTACTTTGGTTAATTCTATTTATCCTAGCCGGTCGTGGCACATTTCTTGCTAAATGCCATTTATGTATTATCTGCTCTATTTAGTTAATATATTTTGTTTTTATTAAGTAAAAATCTCACACCATTCTTGAGGTGTAATCAGAACACTCGCCGTCTATACCTTATATGGCTAGGAATTTAAACTCCAAAGCTCCTGGCAACTTTCTTCTCACACATATCATTCATTACAGCTTCTTTGTTCCCAAATGAGAAAGTATGTTTTTGGTGATTGTTGTCACATGCTTATCAAAGGATCTTTGAAGCAATTTATTGTAGTTTTTTCTCTCAGTACTCGTATTTTGTGAATAACTTATAAATGTGTATACTGAAGTGATTTTCATACTTAGATACTTATAATGAGCTCCCTATTACTTCTGTTTGGGTTGTTTCCCCTCCTCTATGGGTCCGCTACGTCAATCAATTCACACTATACTCTGTGTATAATGTTTGTTAAACCACTTCAATTGAATGCTATACTTCTAGATTTTCGATTATTTATGGTATTTGTTCTTGTTGAGATAGACATTTTGACTCCTTTGAATTGATAGGTATGGATTGGTCCTTCCTCACAATATTGTTGGCTATGAGAATTTTTAGTTGCCAAGGTAGAATTTTAAAATTTGCCTTCATATTACAAGCATTACAACATTTTGGACATCAGTATGTTCATTGCTACAATTTCTATTATTAATCAGCGAAATGGTTGGCTTGAGTACTTACTTTTGGGGTTTGTTCTTTTTATCATATTACGGACACAAGATTTTTGTGCTTGTTCCTCTTATGCGGCTTCATTTCTCTAGATATTTCTCTAGATCCATCTTTTGGGTTTGTGCCTGCAGTTGTTGTTGATGATTATTAAATGTTGGTATCCTTTCACTCCTCAATTTCCAGTATTATCGATCTTGAATGTACGACTTCTATTACCTCAAGAGTTAGATCTATGTTAAATATATGTTATCTTATTGTGGGTCTCTCTATCACTCCTTCCTTTTCTCATCAATGTGATATTACAGCTATATTCACCAATGCTTTTGTGGTAGTTTTGAAGTGGAGATTTTTGATGATTTAAGTTCTGTTTAACATCAATATTCTATTAGAAGTTTATCTGGTTTAGTGGACAGAAAAAATTCAGTTGGTGTTTTCTCTCAAGACACTAATAAAAGCTCATCTCCATTTTCACAGATTTACTAGACTCCAAGCTAGATGTAGCAACTTGTTGATTTTTACATTCTGGACTTGGGTGGTGTCCAAATGTTGGCTTGCTTTTCTCTTCTTAAATAGATATTACTTATTATGATTTATATTATATTGATCCATTGACAGTCTTATGTATTTGCTATTTCATGCATCTCTTTTGCTGATTTTATATACAGTTACATTGCTTAAAAAAAGGCAAATTTACATACATACCACTTAATTTTTATGTATTTACATATCTAACACTTAAACTTCAATTTTTACATACAGCCCACCTGCCCTACATTAAAAGGTGTGCTTACATTTTTAAAGTTAAAATGGTGGTTTTTTTATGTGATATCAATGATTTGGGTGTTATAAATGTAAAGGTTAGAGTTTAGGTGTTAGATATGTAAATAGATAAGAATTGGGTGCTATGTATCTAATAAATCTGTTTTCAGCGATGGCCTTTCTAATGGATATACGTGTCTGCTTACTATATGAGAATCCACCTGGGATGTTCGGAAACTCTATTTTCATATTTACCGTCACCACTTTCTTAGGATTAAATTTTGAGTCCAATGCCGCTTGTGTCAAGTATATTTTGGCGAAAACTCCGACCTAAAATCCCTTGTTGAAGAAATTATGGAATATTGGATTATTCGTTAGTCCTACCTGCAATTCTTTCTGATAAATATTATCTAATTCTATTTAACTGCCACATGTAGTTTCCCCTGTCTATATTCTAATCATGAGATGTACGAGACTTGCATTTTCATCCTTTTTTTTCCAGGTATGCGCTTTTAACTCTTGTATCGGAGGCAATCTGCCATTTAATATATCCTTTTAGGTGGCAAGTAAGTTTCCACATTCCAATTATTCAATGTTTAATTATTCTGATATATTCTCACGTTTGTTAAGCTTTTCTCATGTCCTCATTTGTTTTTGGAAGATTGCACACATACAACTCAATTTCTATGTATTTACATGTCCAACACCTACACTTCAATTTTTACATACATGCTACCTGACCTATGCATGAAAAGCTGTATTTCACTTTTTAAAGCTAAAATGGTGCTGTTTTTGATGTGATGTGAAAGAATTGGGTGGTATAAATGTGAAATGTAAAATTTAGGTGTTATCTATGTAAATATATAGGCATTGGGTGGTATTATGTAAACGCCTCTTTGTTTTTATAAAGATTCAAATAAAGAGAGTGAGATGCACTAGATTTGTGCTATATTTTGTTAAATTTGTGTGCTTAGAACCTCTTAAATCTTTTTTTATTGGTTTGTTTGTTTTTGCTTTTGTTAACGTAGCATGTGTACATCCCGTTGCTGTTTTTCAGTGGGGCAGACTACATTGATGCCCCTACACCATACATGATGGGACTTCATTCAGGTGTTGACATATCCGGTTTCACATTGGATGGCGTAAGTTGAAAGATTTTTTCTTTAATAAACTTTTTTTTTTCTTATATCTCATAGTTTCTGTTTTCTTTCAGTTTCCTGTTTTGTTTCACAATCTTTCCAATTCTATTATGATTCATTGATTTGTTTGCGACAGTTTTCTCTATGCCTCATTTTGAAAATTGTTTATCTAATTGATATTTCTATCTCCTCACTATCTCTTTAGTTCAGGAACTTCTGTTATGATTATATTTTCTTAAAATGGTATTTGGAACTGTTTATTTCATCAGTTCTTTTTCAAACTTGTACCTGCTATATTTCATTTCTTATATTTTCAGAAATTTTGAAGTTATTATCAAATGAAGCTTTATTTTTATGTATGACATATAAAACAAAAACAATATTAATATTTTGTTATGGAAAGGATTTGTACATGTTAATTTACATAATTGAGATACGGCTCATTGAAGCTAACATGTGCAATATTTGATCATCAATCCATAATCTAAACTTAATGCAACAATATTTATTAACTTATAGTTGTTTGTGCGTGACGTGCGAGCCCTCTCCGGATGCATGAAGCGAACCGCACTCCTGTGATCGCGGGAGACGGGGAAACGGAACAAATCAATCCCAATTTCCTTCTTTTTTCTTTCTTTCCTATTATCCTTCATTCCTTTTAGTCCTTTCCTTCAAGGGTTTGAAAGTTAGTTTTTTTTGTTTTTGTATCGGGAAAGCTGTCAAAGTCACTTCTTCCCTTCGAGAGCTGTATCCTGGAGTTTCAGGTGGCACTTCAGCTTTTTGTTGGTCTCCAAGCGATGTTTATTTTTCCCTTAACCTTTCACACCCTTCACACATCAATCATTGTCATCCTTCCTTGCTGCGGTTGTCAGAACATCAACTTTTATTGTTTTTCCTACAGTTCCTCCATTTCCATCCAACTATCTCTCATCCCAGGCATGCTGACGCTCACCACAACTGCCCTCCACTATTCCCCAACCTTCCTACATCTCTTCCCACCTACTTCCTTTGCTACCGCCGGCTGAAATTGTTGGAAATCCCCGATTCTCTGTAGTATTGAACCTTCCAACCGCCTTCTCCACTTTTGGACTTACCACCACCACTCGAGATGAACCCTAAAAGTGTGTCGTGTTGTCATTATTTTCTTTTTTCTGTGTTGTGTTTGTTGTTATTTTTTCTTTCAATGGGGTGATTGTATCCATCTATTAGTTTTTCAGCAATAATATTTGATTTTTTCTATTTTGGTTTGGATTAACTTCGGTATTATTTGGTACGAGAGCTAGCTTACTGACATGGGGCTGCGGTGATGACCGACCGGTCCTCACAGGTGGGAGGGTTGCCGACCCTCCCTTTCCTTTCTCTNACAATAATATTTGATTTTTCTATTTTGGTTTGGATTAACTTCGGTATTATTTGGTACAAGAGCTAGCTTACTCACATGGGGCTGCGGTGATGACCGACCGGTCCTCACAGGTGGGAGGGTTGCCGACCCTCCCTTTCCTTTCTCTCCTCCCCACCCTTTCCTTCTTTGCACTTTCCTATTATACTTCCTTTCCAATTTTGAATTTTGATTATTTTTATTCATCGTTGCCTAATCTAAATTTCCATCACTTTATTAATTCTTGCTGAATCTAAAATTATAATTATTTTTATTCTTCTTTCTTATTTTATTATTGCCTAAAAGAAGTCCTAGCTTTCATTATAAATAGGCGGTGTTGTGCTTTGAGCTTTTTAGTTCTGAAAACTGNCTGAATCTAAAATTCTAATTATTTTTATTCTTCTTTCTTATTTTAATATCGCCTAAAAGAAGTCCTAGCTTTCATTATAAATAGGCGGTGTTGTGCTTTGAGCTTTTTAGTTCTGAAAACTGAATTCTGAATTCATCGTTGGCGTCTCCCTCCCGAGGGCTGTATCCAACAATGAGGTGCTCCGACTATAACTCGTTCGAGATAATGATTATTCCCGCCATTCCAATCTCTCCGTGCATCCTGCATGCTGCCGCCGATCTCCCTGCACCCTTGCAGACTGCCACCGCCCTCAACTCTTCCAGTAGGCTGCAACACACCCCGTTAGCCATCAGTCGACAAACTTGCGCTCCCTGCCTTTTAGAAGGCTCCGATTCTCTTATCCGCCCTTTAGAAGGCCTCAATTCTCCTCCCTGCCCTTGCATGCCACCGCACATGCTCCTATGTTATTCCAACAGGCTGCTGCCGTCGCCCTCTTTGCCTTCCAGCAGGCCGCCGCCCCTCCACTGTTCTTCTAGCAGGCCGCGACAATCTCTGACAGCCACCATCAGACCGTCGAGCGCTCCCCGCCTTCCTGCAGGCCGCCATCTTGCCTCTCGTAGGCTGCCAAGCTCCGTGCCCTCCTTCAAGCAATGTTTTTCCTTCCTTTACGATAGTCCCACTCGCCTCCAACCCAGGTTCCAACCATTGACAACGTTCGACATCCTCCCACTGTAGTTCGACGCCTTTTCTACTGGCGCCTTGTTGCCCTACTAGACCACCTCTACTTTGCAGCCTGACGTCTCTTTATCCCAACATCCCTTGGGCCTTCACTATAGGCCCTTCCCACTGCCAACAGTCCTTTCCTGCAACCCCCTGCATCTGCTGCCGACTCTTCCTCGCAAGGCTCGCTCCTCGTCGAGATTGTTTGTGTCTTCACTATCGTATTCTTGTTTTTATGTTTTAGTCTTGTATCTTTTCTTTATGTGGTTCTTTTTTTTGAATCCTCCTTGTGGCCTCTTTATGTTCAGTAATCATATCCTATGGTTTTTAGTATCTATCCATACCCAACTCTATCTCCACCAGACATTATCTCTGCACACCCCCCTTTTCACCTACCTAAATCCAAATCGCAACCAAACCGCCGAANGAATCCTCCTTGTGGCCTCTTTATGTTCAGTAATCATATCCTATGGTTTTTAGTATCTATCCATACCCAACTCTATCTCCACCAGACATTATCTCTGCACACCCCCCTTTTCACCTACCTAAATCCAAATCGCAACCAAACCGCCGAATAGACAATTGTCGGAGACCTATTTGGAAGAAAATGGAGGATGTGCGATGCGAAATCCTTCAACTCTAACACATACTTATCATCTTTGAGAAGAGGTAATCCAGATGGCTTGCCCATAGCCATAAGGGTGACTTGTTTGTTCGAAGGAATAGAGCGAATCTCTTTTACCATGTAGATTCCAGGGATAAAAAACCCTAACCCCGAAGGTTTGTCTTAAAAACTATGAAAAGCTAGAATTTTAAAGTAACAGTGAATTTCCCACATTATGATGGTCACTTGGATCCGAATGAGTTTATTGAGTGGCTTTAGACCTTGGAACTTTCTTTAAGTACCTAGAAGTCCCACTGGGTAGAATGCTNCACCGCCGAATAGACAATTGTCGGAGACCTATTTGGAAGAAAATGGAGGATGTGCGCTAAGAAATCCTTCAACTCTAACACATACTTATCATCTTTAAGAGGAGGTAATCCAGATGGCTTGCCCATAGCCATAATTGTTTGTTCAAAGGAATAGAGCGAATCTCTTTCACCATGCAGATTCCAGGGATAAAAAACCCTAACCCCGAAGGTTTGTCTTAAAAAATATGAAAAGCTAGAATTTTAAAGTAACTGTGAATTTGCCACATTATGATGGTCACTTGGATCCGGATGAGTTTATTGAGTGGCTTTAGACCTTGGAACTTTCTTTAAGTACCTAGAAGTCCCACTGGGTAGAATGCTGAATCTGGCAAACAAGTTATAGATGAACATATTATTTTGGTAGAAAAAATTGAAGCACTATCGTGAGGGAAAAGATAAAATCACTACCTAGTCCAAGTTGAAACGCGAGATGCAACGTCAATATCTACCAGCCATTACAGACCAGATGTTCGGACCTATCACGACTTGACGGGAATGGATGGTTAGACAACGAAAAATTTAATTTTTCTACATTCATTTTCTTTAATTAATATTTAACAATTGAAATAGCCACCATATAAAATAAATTAAAGAAATATAATTAAATATATCTCATTTTTGGTTGTTCGCTTCTATAAATATTTTCTCTTATATAACTTATCTTTTAATCAAATGATTAAACTTGATAATTTAGTTTAAAATAACAGTGAGCTAAAAAATTACGGAATACTTTTACTTCTAAATCATAATAACATAATGAAAAAGAAGATAATATGCATGTTTGTTAAACTTTATATAAACTAATTTAGGAGCATTTGAAGGTTTATATTATTTAATATGATCATTTAATATGTTTTGTATCGTTTACGTATCAATGTCTTTTTAATTTCCATATAATTGTCACAAGAGCATCATTTAAAATTATGCCAATTAAGACTCATTAATATCATTATTCTTTTCCATTTACTTGCACTTGTACCTTAGTGTTCTTTCGTTAGTATCATAAAGAGTTGAATTCCTTCATAGCGAAACATACATATGCAAGAAATTAAACTAATAAATCTCATTCTTATTTTTTTTTCAATAACATTAAGTACAACAACAACAAGCATTTATCCCATTTAGTGGGGTAGGCTACATGAATCTTTTTTCTCCATTACGTTCCATTGAGTGTCATATTTTCATTTAATTTAAGTAGATTAAGATCATTNCGTCGCGTCGCAGCGACTCTGTTTCGTCGTCCCGATTCAGCGGCTCTCTCGACAGTTCATCGAGCTCGGGGGCGTTGTTCAGCGGGTTTTGTCATCCCGATTCATCAGCTCTCAGTTGCCTCTCCCTGTGGCTTTTGAGAGACGTCTAGGCGAACGTTTGGGCGCGGGCTTCTGCGGCTCGTCGTCGTATCGAGAAGTCGTGCTCAGGAGTATCTCTTAGCTGCCGCAAGCTGGTCGTTTGCAACTCACAGTGGGGTATTTCTCCGCTCCTTACTCCTTGTTTAGTTTCATAGTTTGCTCTCTACACCTCTATCTATTGATAACGACTTCAGATAGATCGTATGCTGCTGCCCTTGCGGGTGCCCTAGCCTCAGGTACGCCTAAATCATGCTATTTTCTTTCTTCATTTGAGCAGGAAGAGGACATCTGAAAACCTGGTAGGAAAAATGAAAAATCTGCCATTTTTTACAGAAGCTGAAGGTATTTAACTTGTTTTCTCCTGTCATCTAAATTTGGTCAGAAAATTTTTGTATTACCATCCCAAAATGGTCGGGAATTTGAGTTATGCATCTTGTTGGAGAGTGAAAAACTAAATTTTTAAATGGAAGACACTCTTATTCAAATTAATAATGAAGAGAATTATACGTTTTTATTTGCTAGAAGGACTATCTGGATTGATAACAGAGAAATGAAGATTCTGAAATGGTTTGTGGATTTTGACCCACAAACGGAACCATCAGTCATTTCGGTTTGGATTTGTCTCCCTATTTTAAAATTTAATTATTTCACTCAAAAAATGTTGTACTTTATTGCCTCAGCTTATGGTAAGCCACTTGAAACAAATTTTCCTACTTTTAGTCTTTCTCAGTCATCTAAAGCCAGAGTACTTGTTGAAAGAGACATCACTTCATCCGCTTCTCAGGAGATTTGGTTCGACACACACTACCATGAATATTGATAAAATATAGTGATTGAGCCTTTTTCTTCTTATTGTTCGAACTATCATATGTTTGGCCTCCAGTTCTCAATGCCATTATCTACTCCCCAACTAAGACAAAAAAGCAAAGCGCTCCGCTAGAGGCAGATAATCTAACTCCGTATGTTCAGCTCTAAGTTATTGACACTATTGATTATTCAAATGATACCCCTGAAGACGTCACTAATCTCGCAGGCAATATGTCAACCATTCACTCGTCACACAATGCTGTAGCTACTCCTTTGGAACCTTCGATCGTGGGGGCGAGGGAGATTTTTCAGGCCCCACGTGCTCTAGAACCTATCACTGGTATTGCATGTGACAATACTTCTACTTCTTCACTATCGCCTCATCAGGTCTTGCAAAATGTTAATGTTTCTCAGGCTCATGGGGATCATGATATGCGACAGCCTACACTTGTCCGACCAACTTTGGAGCACTCTATTTATCAGATGAGTTAATCCTCAGATGAGGAATGACAGGTCTACACATTCAGGAGGAAGAAAAAGAATGGTGACCTACTTGAGCTCATGAATCTGATGGATGATACTTTGGTTACTTCGGGTAATGGTACACACCTTACTAATCTGTTAGCTGACTCTCTTTCGAGAATTAGAGACAGAGCGAATACTAAAGTGGAACGTCCCTAGCACTTTTGCGTTCGTTGCTGGCTTTTTGGCTTTTTTTGTATTTTTGTATTTTTGCTTTATTTAGAGTCTTGTGTTTTGTATTGTGTGAGTTGGATCTTCTTTTAGGCCCTCTCATACCACCTATTTGTATCTTTTTCTCTTTAATATTTAGCTCTTAGGATTTTTCTATATANAGTCTTTCTCTGTCGCGTTGCAGCGACTCTGTTTCGTCGTCCCGATTCAGCGGCTCTCTCGACAATTCGTCGAGCTCGGGGGCGTTGTTCAGCGGGTTTCGTCATCCCGATTCATCAGCTCTCAGTTGCCTCTCACTGTGGCTTTTGAGAGACGTCTAGGCGAACGTTCGAGCGCGGGCTTCTGCGGCTCGTCGTCGTATCGAGAAGTCGTGCTCAGGAGCATCTCTTAGCTGCCGCAAGCTGGTCGTTTGCAGCTCACAGTGGGGTTTTTCTCCGCTCCTTACTCCTTGTTTAGTTTAATAATTTGCTCTTTACACCTCTATCTATTGATAATGACTTCAAATAGATCGTATGCTGCTGCCCTAGCCTCAGGTACGCTTAAATCATGCTATTTTCTTTCTTCATTTGAGCAGGAAGAGGACATCTAGAAACCTGGTAGGAAGAATGAAAATCTGACATTTTTTACAGAAGCTGAAGGTATTTAACTTGTTTTCTCCTGCCATCTAAATTTGGTCAGAAAATTTTTGTATTACCATCCCAAAATGGTCGGGAATTTGAGTTATGCATCTTGTTGGAGAGTGAAAAACTAAATTTTTAAATGGAAGACACTCTTATTCAAATTAATAATGAAGAGAATTACACGCTTTTATTTGCTAGAAAGATTATCTGGATTGATAACAAAGAAATGAAGATTCTGAAATGGTTTGTGGATTTTGACCCACAAACGAAACCATCAGTCATTTCGGTTTGGATTTGTCTCCCTGTTTTGAAATTTAATTATTTCACTAAAAAAATGTTGTACTCTATTGCCTCAGCTTATGGTAAGCCACTTGAAACAGACTTTCCTACTTTTAATATTTCTCACTCATCTAAAGCCAGAGTACTTGTTGAAAGAGACATCACTTCATCCGCTTCTCAGGAGATTTGGTTCGACACACAATACCATGAATATTGATAAAATGTAGTGATTGAGCCTTTTTCTTCTTATTGTTCGAACTATCATATGTTTGGCCACTCCAATTCTCAATGCCATCATCTAGACCCCCAACTAAGACAAAAAAGCAAAGCGCTCCGCCAGTGGCAGAGAATCCAACTCCTCCTGTTCAGCTCTAAGTTATTGACACTATTGATTATTCAAATGATACCCCTGAAGACGTCACTAATCTCGCAGGCAATATGTCAACCATTCACTCGTCACACAATGCTGTAGGCCCCCTTCTTTGGAACCTCCAATCGTGGGGGCGAGGGAGATTCTTCAGGCCCCACGTGCTCTAGAACCTATCACTGATATTACATGTGACAATACTTCTACTTCTTCATTATCGTCTCATCAGGTCTTGCAAAATGTTAATGTTTCTCAGGCTCATGGGGATCATGATATGCGACAGCCTACACCTGTCCGACCAACTTTGGAGCACTCTGTTTATCAGATGAGTTAATCCTCAGATGAGGAATGACAGGTCTACACATTTAGAAGGAAGAAAAAGAATGGAGACCTACTTGAGCTCATGAATTTGATGGATGATACTTTGGTTACTTCGGGTAATGTTACACACCTTACCAATCTGTTAGCTGACTCTCTTTCGAGAATTAGAGGCAGAGGGAAGATTAAAGTGGAACGTCACTAGCACTTTTGCGTTCGTTGCTGGCTTTTTGGTTTTTTTTATTTTTTTGTATTTTTGTTTTATTTAGAGTCGTGTGTTTTATATTGTGTGAGTTGGATCTTCTTTTAGGCCCTCTCATACCACCTATCTGTATCTTTTTCTCTTTAATATTTAGCTCTTAGAATTTTTCTATATTTATATATATATATATATATATATATTTCACATTCTTTAATTTTAAATATATTTTAAAGATCACTGANCGTTTTCTCTATGCGTCATTTTGAAAATTGTTTGTCTAATTGATATTTCTATCTCCTCACTATCTCTTTAGTTCAGCAACTTCTGTTATGATTATATTTTCTTAAAATGGTATTTGGAACTTTTTATTTCAGCAGTTCTTTTTCAAGCTTGTACCTGCTATATTTCATTTCTTATATTTTCAGAAATTTTTTTTTTCAATGGAAGTTATTATCAAATGAAGCTTTATTTTATGTATGACATGTAAAACAAAAACGTTATTAATATTTTGTTATGGAAAGGATTTGTACATGTTAATTTACATAATTGAGATACGGCTCATTGAAGCTAACATGTGCAATATTTGATCATCAATCCATAATCTAAACTTAATGCAACAATATTTATTAACTTATAGTTGTTTGTGCGTGACGTGCGAGCCCTCTCCGGATGCATGAAGCGAACCGCACTCCTGTGATCGCGGGAGACGGGGAAACGGAACAAATCAATCCCAATTTCCTTCTTTTTTCTTTCTTTCCTATTATCCTTCATTCCTTTTAGTCTTTTCCTTCGAGGGTTTGAAAGTCAGTTTTTTTTTGTTTTCGTATCGGGAAAGCTGTCAAAGTCACTTTTTCTCTTCGAGAGCTGTATCCTAGGGTTTCAGGTGGCACTTCAGCTGTTTATTGGTCTCCAGGCGATGTTTATTTTAGTCTTAACCTTTCACACCCTTCACACATCAATCATTGTCATCCTTCCTTGCTGCAGTTGTCAAAACATCAACTTTTATTGTTTTTCCTACAGTTCCTCCATTTCCATCCACCTACCTCTCATCCCAGGCATGCTGACGCTCACCACAACTGCCCTCCACTATTCCCCAACCTTCCTACATTGCTTCCCACCTACTTCCTTTGCTACCGCCGGCTGAAATTGTTGGAAATCCCCGATTCCCTGTAGTATTGAACCTTCCAACCACCTTCTCCACTTTTGGACTTACCACCACCACTCGAGATGAACCCTAAAAGTGTGTCGTGTTGTCATTATTTTCTTTTTTCTGTGTTGTGTTTGTTGTTATTTTTTCTTTCAATGGGGTGATTGTATCCACCTATTAGTTTTTCAACAATAATATTTGATTTTTCTATTTTGGTTTGGATTAACTTCGGTATTATTTGGTACAAGAGCTAGCTTACTCACATGGGGCTGCGGTGATGACCGACCGGTCCTCACAGGTGGGAGGGTTGCCGACCCTCCCTTTCCTTTCTCTCCTCCCCACCCTTTCCTTCTTTGCACTTTCCTATTATACTTCCTTTCCAATTTTGAATTTTGATTATTTTTATTCATCATTGCCTAATCTAAATTTCCATCACTTTATTAATTCTTGCTGAATCTAAAATTCTAATTATTTTTATTCTTCTTTCTTATTTTAATATCGCCTAAAAGAAGTCCTAGCTTTCATTATAAATAGGCGGTGTTGTGCTTTGAGCTTTTTAGTTCTGAAAACTGAATTCTGAATTCATCGTTGGCGTCTCCCTCCCGAGGGCTGTATCCAACAATGAGGTGCTCCGACTATAACTCGTTCGAGATAATGATTATTCCCGCCATTCCGATCTCTCCGTGCATCCTGCATGCTGCCGCCGATCTCCCTGCACCCTTGCATACTGCCACCGCCCTCAACTCTTCCAGTAGGCTGCAACACACCCCGTTAGCTATCAGTCGACAAACTTGCGCTCCCTTCCTTTTAGAAGGCTCCGATTCTCTTATCCACCCTTTAGAAGGCCTCAATTCTCCTCCCTGCCCTTGCATGCCACCGCACATGCTCCTATGTTATTCCAACAAGCTGCTGCCGTCGCCCTCTTTGCCTTCCAGCAGGCCACCGCCCCTCCACTGTTCTTCTAGCAGGCCGCAACAATCTCTGACAGCCACCATCAGACCATCGAGCGCTCCCCGCCTTCCTGCAGGCCGCCATCTTGCCTCTCGCAGGCTGCCAAGCTCCGTACCCTCCTTCAAGCAATGTTTTTCCTTCCTTCACGACAGTCCCACTCGCCTCCAAACCAGGTTCCAACCATTGACAACGTTCGACATCCTCCCACTGCAGTTCGACGCCTTTTCTACTGGCGTCTTGCTGCCCTACTAGACCACCTCTACCCTGCAGCCTGACGTCTCTTTATCCCAACATCCCTTGGGCCTTCACTGTAGGCCCTTCCCACTGCCAATAGTCCTTTCCCGCAACCTCCTGCATCTGCTGCCGACTCTTCCTCGCAAGGCTCGCTCCTCGTCGAGATTGTTTGTGTCTTCACTATCGTATTCTTGTTTTTATGTTTTAGTCTTGTATCTTTTCTTTATGTGGTTCTTTTTTTTGAATCCTCCTTGTGGCCTCTTTATGTTCAGTAATCATATCCTATGGTTTTTAGTATCTATCCATACCCAACTCTATCTCCACCAGACATTATCTCTGCACACCCCCCTTTTCACCTACCTAAATCCAAATCGCAACCAAACCGCCGAATAGACAATTGTCGGAGACCTATTTGGAAGAAAATGGAGGATGTGCGATGCGAAATCCTTCAACTCTAACACATACTTATCATCTTTGAGAAGAGGTAATCCAGATGGCTTGCCCATAGCCATAAGGGTGACTTGTTTGTTCGAAGGAATAGAGCGAATCTCTTTTACCATGTAGATTCCAGGGATAAAAAACCCTAACCCCGAAGGTTTGTCTTAAAAACTATGAAAAGCTAGAATTTTAAAGTAACAGTGAATTTCCCACATTATGATGGTCACTTGGATCCGAATGAGTTTATTGAGTGGCTTTAGACCTTGGAACTTTCTTTAAGTACCTAGAAGTCCCACTGGGTAGAATGCTGAATCTGGCAAACAAGTTATAGATGAACATATTATTTTGGTAGAAAAAATTGAAGCACTAGCGTGAGGGAAAAGATAAAATCACTACCAGCCATTCTGTGCATTCTCATCTCAACATTACTTAACTTTGTTTTATGTTTCTATTTTAAAGGCCAACATTCTGTGCCAGTGAGCATTGCAGGTCTCACCACTATCTTATAAAATTTTCCTTTGAAGTCTAAGCGGTACTTTTCTATCACATAATAGGCCCGATGCATGTCTCCACTTCAAACAACCAACTTGAATTCTATTAATAATATCTCGAGCTATATTACCATCACTTTGAACAATAAACTTGTGATATCTAAAATAGTCACGCCTTTTAATGATTTGATCGCCCATAGTTACAACTCTCCCCTTAGAGCTACTAGTAAAATTAAATTCCATGTATTTTAGATCTACTCAATCAAAGGCCTCTAGACTCCAATATAGCCCTCCATAATTCAAAATTTTCTCAAACTCTTTCTTTAATCTTATCTACAAGACGAACAACATTAGCAAAAAATATAAACCAATGTACATCCTCCTGTAAATGTCCAGTAAGAGCATCCATAACTAAATCAAAAAATATGGGCTTAAATAAGATCCCTGATGTAATCCGACTGAAATAAAAAAAGATTTGGCCAATCCTGCTAAGTTTGAACACAAGTAACAACAGTAGTATATAATGACTTGAATATAAGTCATATCAACACCTTTTTCCTCTAGAACTCTCCAAAGTACTTTACTTGGGACCTTATCATAAGCTTTTTGGGAATCAATAAAAATCCTTTGTAGATCCTTTTGACTCTCTGTACTTCTTCATCAAACCTCTAAATAAATGTATAGCTTCCATCGCGGGCATGCCCAACATAAATCCAAACTAATTATGAGAAGTCTTTGTATCACATCTTAATCATTTTTCCATTACTCTCTCCCATAATTTTAAAGTATCACACATAACTTAATTTCTTTATAATTTGCACACTTGTGCATGCCATTTATTCTTAAAAGTGGGGGTGAAAATACTCTTCCTCTGCAAAGATATCTTTTTAGTTTTTAGAATAGTATAAAAAAGTTTAGTAACTCAAGAAACTCTTAATTCTTCTAAATATTTTCACACTTCTATTGAAATTTCATGAGGTTTTATTAAATTTTAACCCTTGGTTTGTTTTAAGCCTCATTAACTTCTTTTTCACAAATGCGGCGCTAAAAGTAAAATGTTTTATTATTATTAACGATATTAAGATTACTAAGGTTAATCGTATGTTCAGAAACTTTATTAAAAAATTTGTCAAAGTAGCCCACCCACTTTTGTTAAATATCTTCCTTTAAAAAAATATACTTATTGATTTTCTTCTTTAAAACACTTTAATTGAATTAAATATTTGCTTTTCTTTTCTCTTTGTTTG
>JXCR01148994.1:122195-152859 GCA_002079205.1 Phalaenopsis hybrid cultivar
ATATATATATATATATATATATGTTGAAGTTTTGGTGTTAGACATGTGAATGCATAGAAATTGAGTGGTATGTATGCAAATCTTCTTATTTAAATTTGGATAAGTTATGTGGGAGCGTCTTCCCCTTACAAGCGGGACGTTGGACTCAAGAGGGAGTCGCGACTCCCACAGTCACGTGAAAAGCGAATCGAGCGGTCTTTTTCGAGCTACTTGTTTTCTGCAAATTTTAGTTTTTTGAGTCTATCTGTATCTTTTAGCTGTGATATTACTGTACTTGGTATCGTGTGGGTAGGGTGCCTTTATTGTGCACTCTAATACAACATTCATGTATATTCTTTATTTCAATAAAAGCAGCCCTTGGGCTTTTCAAAAAAATAAAAAAATAAAAATTATTGTTAGACATGTGAATGCATAGGAATTGAGTGGTATGTATGCAAATCTTCTTATTTAAATTTGGATAAATTATGCAGGAGCGTCTTCCCCTTACAAGCGGGACGTTGGACGCAAGAGTGAGTCGCGACTCCCACAGTCGCGTGAAAAGCGAATCGAGCGGTTTTTTTCGTTTTCCTTCCAATATTAGTCAGTTTCTTCATTTCCTTCCATTCTTTTCTAGTCCATTCATATATATATGTGTTGTATTAGGGTCTAGAAGGGAGTTTTGTTGGCATGAGTTTATTTAGGGCCGCCTCCGTCGTTTGTTTTCTCTTTTTGAGTGAGATATCTAAGGGATTGGGCTGCGCTGTTGCTATATCTTTTTCTCGAGGTGATGATTATCTTACCCTATCCCCATCCACATTCTCCCCCCCTCCCTCCTACTGTTGCTACCCGGAACAACCTCTTTTGGTTGTTTTTTGCTGTTGCTTTATCATAACCTCTTCTCCTAGCCATGCTGCCATCCCGCGCAGTCGCATCAATCCTTCCCCAACCTTCTCACATCACTCCCAGTCACCAACCCTCGCTGCCATCATCCAAAAAACATAAAATTTGCTGTTTTTCTATTGTCCACCCATCATCCGACTTGTTGCCGTCTGAATTGCAACCCATCTTGTTGTCCTTGCAGTCCTCGCTTGCTACCCAGGCATTAGATAACACTCCTTTTGCTGTCATGTAGTCCCACCTTTCGCTTAACTGCCTCTAATTGTCACAACCCTCCACTTCACTTCCAACACATTTCCAACCCGTCCTTTTGCTGTCTCAACCATCCGCAACCCATTTCAGCCACCTACCTCCGCCCCCTCGACCTCCTTGTCGAGTTCCACCACCCCGAGATCAAGCCCTAGTGTGAGTTTTTGTAGTTTTTTGTTGTAATTTCTTTTTCAAGTGCATTTAATTGTAATTTCCATTTTGCTTTTGGTAATAATATTTGCTTTTTTTATTTTGGTTTTGGGTTAATTCTTGTATTACTTGGTATCAGAACTAGCTTAGCCATAACCCTGTCTTAGGATTTCTAGTATCCACCATACCCAAGCCGATATCACCCATCCAAATTTTCTCTCCCTACCTTACATCTCTATACACACTTCTTTTCACCTGCACACTCTCAAACCCTAATCATACCTTCGAGAAGTTAAGTGCCGGACGTCGATCGGGAGTTTACCATGGAAGAGATACAACGAATTTTTTACCGAGGGCTATAATGGCTCGATCATCGAGATGAAGCACAACTATCTCGAAGATGTGGCATGAAATATTGGAGAAGCCAAAATTTTTAACTAAATGCGGATTACCATATTTCAACGGCTTCATGGATTCAGACGAGATCATCGAGTGGATTTGAACCTTGAACTATGCTTTTAAGTGCGAGGACGTTCCACCGGACGAAATGGTGAAACTAGCCGCCATCAAGTCAAGGAAGAGTGCATCTCAATGGTGGGCGAACTTCAAAGTTCTTTTACAACGAGAAGTGAAAATTAAAATTACTATATGATCTAAGATGAAATGTGATATATAATGTCAGTACCTACCTACTCACTACAGACCAGATGCTCAAACGCTATTTTTAAAATTGGAGAGACCACATCACCGTGCGACCGCTACATCTTACAAGCATGGTTCAACTGCAGGATCGTACAACTAGAGTACATCTAGGGAAACATCCAAGCTGATCCCGCCTTAGCAGTCACTAGTTCAGAGCGGAGAGCAGAGGGAACCAACATGCATTTCCAAACTCATCCTAGCCATGAAGTGTTTCAAATAACATAGATTTGGTCATATTGAATCAAATTGCATAACTAGAAGAATGATCTCTTTCATTGATTAGGGTGCAGTTGAAGTAATACATAATATGATCTAGGAGAAGATGAAGATTCCATAAAGGATTCTCAACTTTCAGTAGATGGGGAAGAAACACTAGTGATTCCAGCTGGACCATGAAGAGAGACTTCAGATGAATTAACTTTGGTGGTGCTAAATGTTAACAACTTTGAGGCAATGGGCATTCATGGTGCCTCAAACTATATTATTGCAGGCGTTCATAGTAGCATCTGCAGAAAGAGTCATTAGTTTGATGGGCCGATACCTAACACAGGGCAAATTTGGGTAAGAAGATTTTTGAATTTTCAAATATATAGCCCACCTCTTAGTTATCCCTTACCGAGACGGTCCAACATATTAACGATGAGAATCTCTTGAGCTACTTCTAGAAGACCATATGGAGTTATTTGGGTAGTACAGTCACTTCAGTAGTGTTCCCACATACAGTTGATCAAACAAGAGGGATGACTTGCAGTGTTAGAAATTGTCTTCGGAACTTAGCGGGGAAGAACATTATATAGTGAGATCTAGGTTTTTTCAGACAAGAAGAAGAATAGAACTCACCTGAGTGGTTGCTATTTATAGTTGCTCAAGCTACCATAGATTTCATCCCAGAGTTGATTCTTTCTTACTTATTTACTGGATACACTCAGGCGAGTATGAGGAGTGTAAGAAGCCATTGACAGATTTAATAAATCAAGGCTTGATTCATGATGATGCCCATCCACAAACAACTCCAACTCAAGTTTTGCCAAAAAAAATGGTGCTTTTTTATGCTAGGATGTGCTTGGAACGGCAACGCCTACAGGATTGACATTATAGGAGATTGCTATATTTCTACTACATGCAACATGCTTAATCGACGAATGAAGTCGAAGCTCACCCAACCCCGGGAGACTAACATTAGAATGTCTCCCACTTACGAGTGTGATGTTGGAGCGAGCTGCGGCTCCCGCGGTTGCGCGATGATTGAACCTAGCAGCCATTTTTTTCGTTTCCTTTCCAATTTTGCCAGTTTCCTCCTTTTTTTCATTTTTTTCTCTTTCCTATACATGTGTTGTATTAGGGTTATGGATAAGAGATGTCATTTCCTTGTTTGGTTCTCTTGTCCTCATGTACTTTTGTTTGAATGTTCAATCAATGGAAGCAGAGTTCGACATCGAATTGAACTTTAGTAGGAGCTTCACTCGAGTTGAATAGGGAAGTTTGTGTTGGGTTGAAGAGGCATTATGATCAGCCCAAAAATTGATAATTTCCTTGGAAGGTCTTTTATTTATTGAGATTTGGGAATTATCTAAGTAGAATTTTTATCTCTAATTACAAGCTGTATTTTCTTATTTTTACGTAAATATTTGGTGTAAGGCCTGTATTCTAGCTTGGTCCATGCACATACATTACGTGGCAACTTGGACTTAAAAGGCTAGATTTGTGAAAAAGCTATTAAAAGAATCAAAGTAAATGCTTTTTAAATCTGTTTTCTACTGAAGAAAGAAAATTTTTAGAGTTATATGATCACGAGGCACTTATGAGGTAATCTGTGGTCAGCACGTCGTAGAACTTAGCAGATGGTTGCAGCATGATATTTTGAAATTCAAAATTTTTATGGGCATTTACATAACCCACATTTCTTTTATATTTAAATATCTAATACGTAAACTTTATTTACATTTATACCACACAAATCTCCATGTCACATAAAAATGTGACTATTTGTCTTAAAATGTGAAATATACCTTTTCATGCGCAGGTAAGGTGTCATATACATAAAAGTTGAAGTTTAGATGATAGATATGTAAATACTTAGGAATTAAGTTGTATTTATGAAATCTCTGAAAATTTTATCATAAAACCTACCAGTCCTATTTTGTAACTGGCTTTGATTCATACTATAATATTGTCAACATGGCGCGTTGGGCTAAATTATTTGTATCATAATATTTTTTTAAAACTGGCGAGCATATAAATCTAATAACGTGTCGTTTTCTTTTTTGTCCGTTCATACCGGAGGAAGATAGCTTGGGAAAACAAAGAGGGTGCAGATTGTGGTTGGCTTACTGCATTAGTGATTTATGGCTGTATGATGAATGTATTGTCTAAAATAAAGTAGGCTTATGATTTGATCCTACACTTTATCTGCACCAAATAATTTAGCATACTTCTTTGCTGCAAGAGAAAAGAGCGATAAAATGAATAATACTAGAAAAAAGTGCTCGTGCGGTATCACATTTTCATTAGTGGTAGAGTGCTATATGATTTTCTTGGAGTCATTTACAGGAGCTTTTTTTCTGTCCGGACTCCTGACGTAGTTCTACATGCGGCGTAGGTTATTCTTAAGTTAGTTTCAGGTTATTTCTGGGTTATTTTCAATAATACTGAAATAACCCAGAAATAACCCACGGTTTTTATTCTTGGGGTATTTCTGGGTTATTTCGGTATTATTAAAAATAACCCAGAAATAACCTAGAAATAACTTGGTCCGCACGTAGAGCTACGTCCCGCACAGAAAATTTTTTTCATTTACAGACAACAGTATAGCACACAATTCTTATGTATTTACATATCTCATACCTATACTTTAATATTTATACAAATAGCACTCAAATCTTTAATATAACATTAAAAATAGCACTATTACCACTTTTTAGAAGTGAAATATTCATTTTCATGCATAGCTCTAAAACACGAATGCTATTGTATTTAAATATGAAATTTAGGTGTGATATATGTAAATAAAAGAATTGTGCACTACATATTTAAATTTTCAATTTATTTAATGCACTTCATATGTTTTTTTTTTTTTGTTGATTCTGTGCAGTTTGTTATTGTAATCTGAAATCTGCTTAAAATTTATTTTTATTGTCACCTAATTATGTGTAATCTTTATGGCAATTTTCATTAAATTTTACCATTAAAACTTCGAAGTTTGTAGGTAGTTGTGGTTGATCTTGAGTATAATCGCATCACAACATCAGAAGATATACCCCCTATACCGGATCTTGAATTAAGTTTCTTGCGTAGTGAGTTATTGAGGCTGCTGCATCCTAATATTATCAGCATAGATCACATGAAGATCAACCTGGCTGGGATGGCTGACCAATATGCAAAAACATGCAACAGAACTTGGGGAGAAGAGCATGATTTTCAACTTAGGTATGGATTTCCACTGCTTCATTATTTTTAACACACTTCTGTAAATTAGATCGGTTCCCTGGCTATCAAAATTTCTATGACAATAGTTTTGATGGGTATTGATAAGTAGATTTTCTGCTCATTGTATGATATCTCAAATCTACGGTGTGATATTTGTTGAATAATGCATTGAGTTTGGTTCGAAAGGCAAAGGGTGGTCTGCTGTTGAAAGTGGAGATGAAGAAAAATGAATTTGTTAATGAAAAATGGGTCTGATACTGCAGGTAACCCAAACCACGACTTAACCGACACGAATTTTATTACTGAATTGAAGATGTTTGAGTACTCTATGATAAGTGAAACACAAGCAAGTAAACTATATAGAAAGATACACCATTTTAAAAATTGAAGAAATGAATAGCATTAAAGAGAGCTGAAACAGTCCTGGATGGTGCTTAAGAGCGACAAAGCATTCACCAGAGGGTTTGGAGGAGAGTTGGTGGCTGCTAGGAGGTTGTTGGATGAAGCTTCAACATTGGAGGACGGTGGAGGGTTGGCGGTAGATGCTTAACGACGATCAGAAGGAATTGGAGAGTACTGTTGGTTCGGCCACTTGCTGGGAAGGTGGGTGAACGGGACAACGGAGAGGGAAAGTGAAAGGTGGCTAGTGCAACACCCTGTGGCTCTTTGATTTTGCTGAAGGGCATCGACTACTGAAGGAGGCTAGCATGCTATAGAGATTGGAGCAGTCACAGGGAGGTGGATGNTTCAACGACGATCAGAAGAAATTGGAGAGTACTGTTGGTTCGGCCACTTGCTGGGAAGGTGGGTGAATGGGACAACGGAGAGGGAAAGTGAAAGGTGGCTAGTGCAACACCCTGTGGCTCTTTGATTCTGCTGAAGGGCATCGACTACTGAAGGAGGCTAGCATGCTATAGAGATTGGAGCAATCACAGGGAGGTGGATGGAATGGGTCAAAGATACACCAACGTGATGAGATACAACCGTAACACCACTCGCAAAGTATACAACCCTCAGATGAAGGAGACACTAAGAAAATCACCTAAATATGAAAGTAACAACAAAACAAAAACTAGTTAGGGTTTGAGCAAAGACACATATAAATAGGTAGGAGATGGAGAGGGGTGCTGCAGCTACTAGGAAGAGACGANACGTGATGAGACACAACCGTAGCACCACTCGCGAAGTATACAACCCTCAGATGAAGGAGACACCAAGAAAATCACCTAAATATGAAAGTAACAACAAAACAAAAACTAGTCAGGGTTTGAGCAAAGACACATATAAATAGGTAGGAGATGGAGAGGGGTGCTGCAGCTACTAGGAAGAGACGAAAGATTAGGGCGTGGGAGGTGTCGGTCGCAGAAGGCGAGCCGGGTGGGAGGAATGATCGCGAAAACATGAGCTAGGGGGGGGATCACGAGTATTCTAATAGGAGTGAACCGGTCACAGGAGGCGGGACCGGTTGATGTCACGCCCATTCGGGCGTTTGAGGAAGAAGCCCCGGGTCAATCTCTTGGGGGTGGGGGGTGGGGGGTGGGGGGGGGGACTTCGACCTCATTTGGCGAAGTTTCTGGGTCCTTGTAGTACGAAGTGAGATCCGCGACATTGAATGTTGCTGAAATTTTGGAGTCTCCCGTTATGTCAATTTTGTATGTGTTGTTGTTCATTTTTTTTTAAAATGCGAAAAGGTCGATTGGCTTTTGGTTGAGTTTGCTGTAAGATCCTACAAAAAATTGTTCTTTCTTAAGTTGTATCCACACGAGGTCGCCTTCCTGGAATGTCACATTTGTTCTTGACTTGTTTACTCATGATTGATATTTGTTTTTTTGCTAGAAATTGCTTTCTCCATGTCCTCACGTAGTTGCTAAGTTTGAAAAATACCTTCTATAACATACTTGCTGANATTTTTTTTAAAAATGCGGAAAGGTCGATTGGCTTTTGGTTGAGTTTACTGTAAGATCCTACAAAAAATTGTTCTTTCTTAAGTTGTATCCACACGAGGTCGCCTTCCTGGAATGTCACATTTGTTCTTGACTTATTTGGTCATGATTGATGTTTGTGTTTTTGCTAGAAATTGCTTTCTCCATGTCCTCACGTAGCTGCTAAGTTTGAAAAATACCTTCTATAACATACTTGCTGATCTCTTTGGGGGGTAAGAGTGGGACCAACTAAAGGGGTATGATTGAGTTGTGACCGTATACAATTTCGATTGACGCGTGCCTTGTGGTCTGACTTACTGATCTATTGTAGGCAAATTTGGCTTGAGGGAGAATGATATCACATTGTTTGATATTTTTCCCTACGAAGCATCAAATAAGATTTCCAANGAGGGAGAATAATATCACATTGTTTGATATTTTTCCCTACGAAGCATCAAATAAGATTTCCAATGCCTCTATTAACTACTTTAGTCTGACCATTAGTCTGAGGATGTGCTGCAGAGCTAAATTGGAGTTTTGTGCCTAATTTGCTCCAGAGTGTCCACCAGAGTGGCTCAAAATTTTAATGCCCNTTACTTCAGTCTGACCATTAGTCTGAGGATGTGCTGCAGAGCTAAATTGAAGTTTTGTGCCTAATTTGCTCTAGAGTGTCCACCAGAGTGGCTCAAAATTTTAATGCCCCAATCGGAGATAATGTTCTTGGGAATGCCGTGAAGTTGAACAATCTATCTTAAGTACAAATTGGGAATATGAGATGATTCTAAGGTCCGGTGGCATGCTAAGAAATGTGTGATTTTGGAGAAATGGGCAACTACTACCATGATTGTCCTTTTTTCTTTATGTGCGTGGGTAGTTCTATGACAAAGTCCATGCTGACNTTTCTAAGGTCCGGTGGCATGCTAAGAAATGTGTGATTTTGGAGAAACGGGCAACTACTACCATGATTGTCCTTTTTTCTTTATGTGCGTGGGTAGTTCTATGACAAAGTCCATGCTGACATCGACCCAATGTGCTTGAGGGACTAGTAAGGATGTGTATAATCTGGCATTTTTGTTGCGTGTTTTGGCGATAAGATAAATTTTACAATATCAGACGTGTTGCTCCACGCTCGTGTCAGTCAGGGCAAAAATAAAACTTCTTTCTCTAGTGCGGGAGTTTTATCTCTACCAAATGGCCGACTAATTCACTACTATTGTTCTCCTGGATGATAGCTTCGCTTAGTGAGCATAAGAGATCACAAAATTTGTTGTGGTGTAACAAGTAGNGGTTGCGTGTTTTGGCGATAAGATAAATTTTACAATATCAGACGTTTTCCAAGCTCGTGTCAGTCGGGGCAAAAATAAAACTTCTTTCTCTAGTGCAGGAGTTTTATCTCCACCAAATGGCCGACTAATTCGCTACTGTTGTTCTCCTGGATGATAGCTTCGCTTAGTGAGCATAAGAGATCACAAAATTTGTTGTGGTGTAACAAGTAGCCGTCCGTTTGGTAGAATTGCCGGTGAGGTTTCACCCGACACTGTTTCCAGATTTTCTGGAAGTTTTCATCAATCTCATATAAGTTTGTTATAACTTCAAAGCCTACAACATGTGTCATCAAGGGTGTGATCAGAAGCTGACGACTTTTAGAGGTCGGCGATGCGGTTCTGGTTTCCGGCTTTGGGCTTTAGTACGAATTAGAAGGACGCTAAAAATTCTACCCAAATAGCGTGGAGCCTTTTGAGCTTATTTTGACTGTTTAAAGATTTTGGAGCTTCATGATTCGTAAAGAGCGTAAACTCCGTGTTGAGTAGGTAATGACTCTAGTGTTCTAGTGCTCTAGCAATGACATAAAATTCTTTGTCGTAGGTGGAATATTTTCGTCGAGTCTCGTTTAGTTTTTCACTAAAATAGGCTATGAGGTGACCACCTTGACTTAGGGCAGCGTCGATCCCTACTCCGGGCGCATCACATTTGACCTCAAGAGTTGATCGAAATCAAATATGATAAGAACTGGGGCTTGTGTGACCTTTTTCATCATGGGTCGAAGCTGGTTTGGGCGGTGACAGTCCATGTGAACTCTTTTCGTTTCAACTGCTTTGTGAGAGGGAGAGGTGATAGTGCTGAAGTTGCGGACAGACCTTTGGTAGAAAGTGGCTATCCCCAAAAATTGTCATAGTTCGGTAAAAGATTGCGACGCGGTCCGGCTTATGATTGCTTCAAATTTTGTTGGGTCTATTTGTATCTCCATGCTAGACACAATGTAGCCTAAAACAAATTTGGTTTGTGGGGAAATGAATTTTCTCAGGATGGGCGTACTGTTGGTCAGATTGTAAAACCTCGAATACCACTCGTAGGTGCTCTTCTTCGGATTTACTATAAACCAAGGTATCATGGAAGTAGAACACCACGGATTTCCCAATGTGAGCTCGAAAGACTTGATTAATTAGGTGCATGTGGGTTGTCTTTCACTCCTGCCCTGGTCGCACTCTGATCTGATGATAACTACTTCATAGGTCAATTTTTGAGAAGACTGAGACTCCTTTCAACTGATCTAAAAGATCATCGAGTCGCGGTATGGGAAGCGATATTTGATTGTAATTTTGTTTATGATACGATTGTCAATGCACATCCGCCAGGAACCATCTTTCTTGGGTATTATAAGGGCGGGGATGACACATGATCTGGTGCTTTCGCGAACTAATCCCCTCTTAACATGATCCTGCAACTGGTGTTGGAGTTCCTCGTACTCTGCGAGTTGTATTCGGTAGGTGGGTCTATGTGATACAATCGGGGGGTAATCCATCTGGGAGATCGTCGGTCATGATGTCATGAAATCGTGTAAGGGTGCTTGAAATTGGGTGGGTATCTCATTATTTGTGCCTGTACCTTCTAGGAGGTCCGAGCTAGTGCTATCGAAGCATCATGAGCCGATTGCAGGAAGATGGTCCGTGAGATTAAGGCATCTTTGATGTTGATCGTGGCCCGCAAATCTTGTACAGATAATTACATGATGCATTTTCCACCATTCTTGAATGTTTAGGTGTTCTTAAAGCTATCGTGTTGTGTTTTTCGGTTGATATGCCATGGTTGTCCCATTCATCCATTGGGACTACATCACACCAAACTTGTTCTTGTAGTTGATTGTCGATGGAGAATTCTACATAGCCTTGTTGATCGTTGCAAATCTTGCTTCCTTTTTTGAGCTAGGTGAGAGAGTAGGATCAAATGTTTTTGCGCGTTTAAGCCTAACTTCTTGACTATTAGGGTGGATACGATATTTTTGCAACACCGCCATCGATGATTAAACTTGCCTTTGGTGGTACTTGTAGTACGAAAGTTGCTGTGTCGTAGCGATGATGTATTTCTTTCGGGTTCGGACTCAAGGACTCTTTGGATGACCAATAGCTCTCCTTCATCACCAGGGAGGGTAAGTGTTTCTTCTGAACTCTTTTCAGATTGGGCTTCCTCTACTTTCTCGATTTCTTCGACGACATCTTCTTATGTAAAAGCGACAACGCGGGTGGTAGGGCAATTGGCGGGGTTATACCCATGACACCTAAAACATTTTCTTGCAGGAACTGTCTTGTTGAGACTTCCTTTTTCGGGTTTCGTGCCGGTCAAAGTGGCTTTCGTGCTTCCTAACATGGGTTGTGACTTACCAATTTTTGTTGTGGTCTTGTCGGTACATATGGTTTGAGGAGATGGTTTGTATGTCGACTACTATCGGAAGGAGTTTTGAGATTTGGCTTGCTTCTGTTGTTGTTCTACTTTTAATGCGAGGATCTGGATATCGTTTAGCGTCCAGTATGGTTGGAGTTGGACAATGTTGGGACAATGTTGCTAATGACGAGTTTTAAACCTCTGAGATAACGGACGATTGTGTGCACCTCTTGGTTGAACAGGGCGCATGTCATCTGTAGATGATGGAACTGCGCTATGAATTCCTTGACCGACAGGTCACGCTGTTGCAGGCAGTGAAGCCGGAGGAACATATCTTGGCGATAATGGGGCAACAGGTATTTTTTTGTATTGCCTTATTCATTTTGGTCCACTTAGTAATTTTGTCATCCCCGTAGCATTGTCTTTGTCTTTTCAAATTGTCTCACCATAACAATGCGTTTTTCTTTAGTCTTATAGCCGCAAACTTAACTCGTTTCTCCTCGGGTATCTCCTTGTAATCAAAGATGCGTTCGATTACTTACAGCCAGTCGATGAAGTTATTGGGGTCCTTGCTCTCGTCGAATTCTGGTAGGTTCATCTTGATGCCGAATTTACGATAGGTGTTGAACATGGGCTCCTCTCGGGATTTCCTGTGATAGTGAATGCCAAAGCAGTATCGGTGATATTCGTCATCGTTGTCGTCTTAGTGGTGAAACAAATTTAGATCATCTTCGCGGCCTCTTCTCGACGCTCTGTCATGGTCGAGGGTAACGTCGCCCCGAGTTCTGTCGTCCATCATGACCAATCGTTGTTCTAAGATATAAATCTCTTGATGTATTTCTTTCCTGGTTGGGTTCGACACATATCGATTTGGCGACATGATCAGAAGCGTTGCGACAAAGAGAAGAGAGAAAGGAGGAGGAGAAGGCAAGAAGATAGGGAACGAGGGGAAGAGGAAAAGGAGAACAAAATTTTATTTTGGGTGGAATAGGTGGGGGCGAATGCTAGAGAACTCTAGGCTTGCTCTGATACATAATGAGCAACATTTTTCGGTTGGGAAACATTCGAACCACAAATGATGTTCTTGGATTGTGATACCGTCGAACCCTGTGCAATGTTGTCCGGTTGGTATAACGTTGAATCTGACGGGTTGTCTGCCCATCTGAAGAACCTGCAGTTATTTGGTCGGTCTGTCCACCGCAGACACCTATAGAACTGTCGTCTGTAGTTATGTTGCTGACGTAACGTGAGTAACAAAGACTGTAGTCCGCAGCGGCATATCACTTGCCGGGACTTCCCTGAATACTTTAAACTCATCGTCCTGCAATTATTAAAATAAAAAGATCAGCAAAAAATAGAGGAAATAAAGAAAACCTACTTGCCAAATCTTGTGCATATCATCATCGCCTCTGTCGGAGTTAAAATTTGGACATATATGGAGACAACAACTATGAAGGCTATTGAAACATTAATCAAGCACTTCTCGAACTACCAAAGTGTGGAAGCAACGGTTGCCGACAACAAAGTTCTGTGACCTTCCAAGCTGCTTCACAGTTAGCAGGTTATATATTTGACGTTGATGCTAAGATTCATCTTACTAAGAATATCAAAGATGTTGAGTTCTAAATAAAAACATAAGTAGATAGCAGACACTTAATAAATAATATTAGTTATTTTATCCTCTCAATCTTCATTTCCTTTTAAAAGTTAAGGCAGCCTCAGTTATAATAAAAAATAAACAAACAAGATGAGAAATTACTTCTCCGCTCAGTTTCTCTTCAGCCGAACAATTGGGTCAATAACTAACATCAGTTTAACCACTTCGCATTTCCATTTTGATTTCTTTTTCATTTCACAAGTCAATCAAACCAAATAGAGATCTATAAGCAGCATACTGATCGATGCCAAATAGAGTGCATAGAAACAGATCAACATAGGAAGAAATCAGCCAAAACTAACAACTGAAGCATCAAACAATTCAACCACCAGCTAATAACTTAAGGAGAACTTTCCCTATAGGAGTAACAGAAAAGAATTTGAGACTACAACTGAAGCAGAACTTTGACTCAAGAGCTTTTAGATTTCCATTCTCTGTATTTCCCATTGAAATCTGCCAAGAAAGGTGAATTTCTTAGAAACCAGTGAGCAAATTAACACATTTGTTCAAGAAACCAAAGCTGGTGTATCCCATTACAACCAATAGACAAGCATGGCGATGGTGCAGCCAATGCAGAATCAACTAATACAAAAATCCAATGTAGCAGTACAACAATTTTGCAATTCAACCACCATCTAATAAAAATAATAATTTTGCAGTGCGAGCCCCTATAGCATACTACAAATTTTCCAGAAAATGTATTTGTAATTTGTACTACTCGCTCATATGTTCCAACTCCCCAACTCTACAACCATTCTCATTCTTAACATTAAACTCATTCGTTTTNTCAAATTTTCCAGAAAATGTATTTGTAATTTGCGCTACTCACTCATATGTTCCAACTCCCCAACTCTACAACCATTCTCATTCTTAACATTAAACTCATTCGTTTTCATAGATCAGAAAATTCTCTTTGTGAGAAAGCATTACCTTGGCATCCAGTATGAAACATATTTTGAAGTTAGTTCCGACGGATCTAGACCTTTGCATGTATAGGCACCAAAATTACTATAACAACATAATTCATATCATAAAACCGAATGGNACAACCTCTATAGGAGTAACAGAAAAGAAGTTAGTTCCGATGGATCTAGACCTTTGCATGTATAGGCACCAAAATTACTATAACAACATAATTCATATCATAAAACCGAATGGCAAAAACTTTTAATATTAGTGTAAGGATCATTCAAAGCCATTTGCTGAGCTGCCACAAAGTTTGATATTTTACTTTCTGCAAAGCCATTTGATGAGCTTGCCCAAAATAAGAAAGAAACCAAAGTGTGGAAGGTAAAGCATCATAGTCTTGCAGCATAAGTGTAAGGAAGCTTCACCAGAACAAGCAAAAATATCAAATAAAATTCATCACCAAAGATGGAAGATTGTCAGCATTCAAAATCAGTTTCTGCTTGAGAAAATATTGCTAGTANATTCATCACCAAAGATGGAAGATTGTCAGCATTCAAAATCAGTTTCTGCTTGAGAAAATATTGCTAGTAGCCAATCAGATTCATCAACAGTTCATGAAATAGAAAATATTGCACGCAAATTGAATGTGGCCGAAGTCTGAACCATTTGCAGTTCAGAAATCACCAAGCTATAATCACCAAGTCATTCATATCATATAAAAAATACCACCATTCATATCACATGGCCATCCAAGCTGCAATCGCCAAGGCTGCTCAAACCAACAGTTGAAACTTCCAGGTTAACCGAGAATGATTAATTGCTTTGGAATTTCTATCCAGTTTTCATGGGAATTCCTACCAACGACNCAATCACCAAGTTAACTGAGAATGTTTCCATATGCATCAAACCAACAGCACATAAATGTTTCTTATCATTCAAGCTGCAATCACCAAGTCATTCATATCATATAAAAAATACCACCATTCATATCACATAGCAGCGGTTGCCCATAAGGAGGGCCTTCCAAGCTGCAATCGCCAAGGCTGCTCAAACCAACTGTTCAAACGTCCAGGTTAACCGAGAATGATTAATTGCTTTGGAATTTCTATCCAGTTTTCATGGGAATTCCTACCAACGAAAAAAATTGATCCAAATGACAAGAAATCCACCAGGTGCATCAGGTAACAAAAAAAAAAAAAAAGGGCAGTTACTAACCTACCACCCAATCTCAGCATTACGTCATAAAAACAGTTACCAAATCCTAGCTTCAAATCTCTTCATAAACCCTCATCAGAATTCAAATCTCTTCACAAACCTACCACCCAATCTCAGCATTACCTCGTCATAATTCAAATTGATTTATTAACAGAACTAACCAATAGATGGATTCATCACATAAAAATTTCATGGAAGACAATAGTGTGGCTAGCTCACAGATAGTATTGATAAGCTAATATAGTATACTCAATAAATAAAATTTGGAAGCAACGGTTGCCAACAAAATATCTCATTGGCCTTCCAAGCTGCTCCACAAATGTCAGTTTTACTCTTACTTAAGAATTTTTAATGAAGACTCATAACTATCATTTCCCAAGCATCATGATCAGTGNTGTAAACCTACCACCCAATCTCAGCATTACCTCGTCATAATTCAAATTGATTTATTAACAGAACTAACCAATAGATGGATTCATCACATAAAAATTTCATGGAAGACAATAGTGTGGCTAGCTCACAGATAGTATTGACAAGCTAATATAGTATACTCAATAAATAAAATTTGCAAGCAAAGGTTGCCAACAACATATCTCATTGGCCTTCCAAGCTGCTCCACAAATTTCAGTTTTACTCTTACTTAAGAATTTTTAATGAAGACTCATAACTATCATTTCCCAAGCATCATGATCAGTGCATGAAGAAGAATCATAGATATTTACTGTCAAATTACAGCATGAAGAAGAATCATGAACACCACCTACATCAAATTACAACATGAAGAAGAATCATGGATATTTACTTTGGCAGCATTCAGAAAGAATGAACTAATGAAAAAAGAGAACTAATAAAATTAATCCCAAGTAACTGTAATAAGGCTTGTGCAAAGACACCTTATGAAAGGCATAATTCTGATCAAATTACAAATGCCAAATAAATCAAAGCTAGAAGAAGGGTACGTCAAGTATGCAAAATAAAAAATTTGAGGCCAATTCTGTGACACGCTCCCTCAAAGCAGCCATCTCTGTTGCACCTTCACCATCATGGGTCTCAAATTCTTGGGTGTCCATAACTTCTTTCGGAATAGAATGCCCAAACTGGAATTCAAATACTTCAGGCGGGATATGCATCTCGTCAATGTCAGCCTTATTAAAGTCTGTATTCGATCTAGATGGATGTCGTCTAATGAAATTGTGGAGTGTCATCCTGACCACCACAATATGAATCGGTTTAGTAAAAGTGTATGTCGGCATATCGTAAAGGATGACCCATTTCTGTTTCCAAACATCAAATGTTCTTTCGATCACCCCGCGTAAGGATGAGTGAAATTTATTGAATATTTCTTTTCTACCGCGAGCGACACCACTTTATCTCTCAAAATCAGGGATGTGGTATTTCGTGTTTGAGAATGACTTTAAATATAATCTCTGTAAGGGATATCCGACATCCACTAAATAATATTTGCCTGTCATAAAAGACATGACATTTTTATTGATTCGTACTAACAAAAACTATTAGGTTAAAACAAGTAAGCCAACTTGGAGGGATGAGATAAGCGTTCTCTGTTATTCTTTGTTGCATAGGCAAAAAGATGGCTGTCATGAGCTCTCGCTTCCTATACGACCATCACAAATGTGAAGCACATATTGAAGTCACAAACGACCATCACATTTTGGGTTGGGGAACCACACCGGTCAATGTAAGCTACCTTCTCATCGCTAGGGAGTCGGGCATCCATGTGCGTACCATCAATTGCCCCAATGCAGTTCTATTTGGATTTGTTATTGATCCCAAATGATAGCACAAATTATATTTAGAAGTAAACATAATGCATTAAAGAAAGTAAACTTGAAAAATGACATAACATTGGTCATTAGCAATTTTTTTGGGAGTTGTACTAAATGACAGATCATCTGATTTAATTATTTGGGAAGCTAGACTAATTAGTGCTTTCAATCCTTCAAAGAAGTATCAACTTATTGTCTCGGAAGAATGCTGGAATCGTTCAATGACTCCTTTGATCGATTCATTCTGAGATAAAATATACAACATAATTGCTAACACCTCCCTTGTAGTTGTTCTGGATGAACCTCTGAGGCCGTGGTTGCTACGTAGACCGTGCAGAAGATCCAAAAAAATTGGTGCCCTCATGCAAAATATGTTCCTGAACCTTATGAGATGTCTAGTTAGCATCTCACCAACTCATTTATCCCGAATGAAGGAGGAGGTCATGCGTGTTGTTCGAACAATGGCAGAGCGATAGTATTATAACAGTAATATAGCAATATCAACAGCCATTTTTTGCGGCGTTCTCGTTGTTGATCCATCATGGATAAATGATTTGATATGAATAAACAACTTGTTAAATTAAACGACAAAAATAGTGTTAATATTTAAAAAACAACCATTTTGCATATGTACAATATAATTTTATAAAGGTTCCACATATCAATGTCTTCGAAATACTACAAAAGCAAACATATCTGCAAAAATCTACAAATACAAGACGAACAAAATAGCAGAGTCATTTTTGAATCGAGAGACGCAAATATTCGACACGTAGCTCAGGCCGAAGACTTTTGAATATCTGCCTGCAGGTTGGGCACTCTAGTACTTTAACACATTTTATAAATAATGCGGGGTCAACCACAAGTTCTGAAGTGTCTTCTAAAAGGGGTGATAAAATCATCAATGCTGGGATCATCAGGTTGCGAAGCTGCAAATACTTCTATTAGTCTATCTATCGAGCTCTGCACAAAGACATCTTTATTTTTTATCTTTTTTTCCATCTTACGCCTCTTGTATTGGCACGTGGACTCGAGCTCCCTCGGATTTATGCTCGAGCCTTCACCAAAACCCATAACCTAACCGGGTATCAAGTCAACTGAGATGCCAACAAACCCCTGCTCACTGAGGTTGAACGCATGCTGACCCGTAGCGATAACCCCCTTGAACATAACATCTAATTTATCTTCCAAGTCCGACAAAATTCCGCACACCTTAAATTTTTTTGCATTTGGTACTGCCTGCAACAAGAAGGCGCGAAGGGGTGGGAGCATATTAGACAAAATAGAAGTATAAATGTTAATTAACTGAAGAGTTCGCAGGGGTACAATTATTACCTCTAACTTCTAAGTCCACCATTCCTCTGAAGCATCCACGATACGCTGACAGGATCCCAACCGAATTCTGTCGATTCTCGTTTAAGTTCCTTTCATAACTTCCACTCCTTTAGCTGATTCCACTTGTTCTTAAATTTCAATCTATCGTAATCTCGCCTTGTCATTTCTTTAAACTTATTGGAAATATTTTATTACACTTCTTTGTTAAAGTACATGGTATGTTTATTTCCAAGTTCAATCTCCTTAATACAGTGATTGAAAAATGTTTGCCACTTTCTTATCCCACATTGCTGATGTAGCCCCTTCTTTATTTTTAGTCATAATGAGACTAATAAAAAATACAGATAAAAGAATGGACTCATATTGATAGTAAAATAAAGCTGCAATAGAAAAAATAACATAGTCTTAAATAAAAAAGAAGTCATGTAATGTAATTATTCCAAATTGAAGTACAAAAGTTTTAAATTATATTTAATTTGTAAGAATGTTATATAAATGAAAACAAAAGTTCTACCTTTCCCAAAAATTCCATTTGTTCACCCATGAAAGAAAGAGAAGTCTGAGTATGCAGAGCATCCTCTGGCTATTCTTGCTCTGTTCATTTACTCAATAAAAAGTGTGGAAAACTCTAATTTCTTCATTTTGGCAATTTTTTTTCTTTAGTGAATACCAATTCTTCTTGTATATCATTCAAATTCATCTATACAACATACAATTATATCGTTCAAATTCATCTATACAACTACACCCACTCTTTGAGATTGCACCAACCTAAGCTAAGGAGAGTTATATTACATGAGGCAAATGAAAATTTTAAAGCCTTATAAAGTAGTTTCAAAACGTTTAACATGGACGTGGGTATAATATTAAAAAATTTGCTTAATTATACTAATCATCCTCATCATGCATGAGTGTAATAACACAAAAAAAAAAAAAATCCATGCATCACATTATATGATTCTAGATGCATAAAGGGTAACTTTATAGAGAGCAAAATTTCAATCCCTTCAAAGAAGAAGGATCAGCCATGGAGTTGGAAAGAAAAATAACGAATTTCAACTGACAAGTCTTCGAAATAAATTCATTGAAGTGTTGTTCTCCACATCTAACATCCATGAACTAACCCTGGAGAAGGGGCTTCGTGCATCATTTCGTTTAGAAAGAAAGGAGTATACTTGAAACATTCCGTTTAGAAAGATTTAGGAAAGAAGGAAAAAAAGAAAGCAAGTCAAGAAAAACCCGGATCCAAGCGTTCGGGAGGAGGAAAATGTCGGGAAGAAATCAAGAGATGGGTGGATAGGATGATCTGCCGATTCGAGCATCCAAGAGGAGAGGAGACAACGAGGAAGCGAACGAGGGAGTCAGGTGATTCGCTTAGGGCAGAGCTCTGCTAGCGCGTGAGGATGCGAACGAGACATGGGCTTATTTTTTCTTTCGAACAAATGAAATGTGGATCGCGGGATCCTATCTGCGATCCACGTCTAATAGAAGGACGGGAATGGAATTTTTAGGAACAGTTGTATAACGCAAATTTCAAACAGGCAGTGGTGTTTTCAAAACGTCACCGCTGTGAATGAACCCGCCCAACCCCCCTCCAAAAAAAAACTCACCCTTAGATTGATTTATATAAAAATTAACTGAAATACATTGTCTTCTTTTTTATTGTGTTACTATGATTTAGCAGTATGAGTATTCACTTATTTTTTTTAGCTTACTGCTATTTCAAACTAACTTTTTAGGTTTAATCATTTGATTTAATGATAAGTAATTGAAGAGAAAATATTAATAGAAGACGCCCATAAATAAGATAAGTTTAACCGTATTACCTTAATTTATTTTTGTAGTAGCTCTTTCATTTGTTAAATATTAGTTATATATACAATGAATGTAGAAAATTCAATTCCATCTTCATATCTTATGCTCCCGTTTTGATCAATTTTAAGCCTTGGGTTGTGTTGTGATAATCATAACTTTGTGAGATATATGATTTGTTTAAGATTAGTTTGTTGTCCGCAATGGCTTACAGACGAGGCAGTTGGGCTCAAAAGTATATAGTGTGAGAAATGGGGAAGCCGGTGATTTGGTTTGCAGAAAGGTGGTCGTGAATGGTTNCAGATTCGTACTAACAAAAACTATTAGGTTAAAAAAGGTAAGCCAACCTGGAGGGATGAGATAAGCGTTGTCTGTTATTCTTTGTTGCATAGGCAAAAAGATGGCTGTCATGAGCTCTCGCTTCCCATACGACCATCACAAATGTGAAGCACATATTGAAGTCACAAACGGCCATCACATTTTGGGTTGGGGAACCACACCGGTCAATGTAAGCTACCTTCTCATTGTTAGGGAGTCGGGCATCCACGTGCGTACCGTCAATTGCCCCAATGCAGTTCTATTTGGATTTGTTATTGATCCCAAATGATAGCACAAATTATATTTAGAAGTAAACATAATGCATTAAAGAAAGTAACCTTGAAAAATGACATAACATGGGTCATTAGCAATTTTTTTGGGAGTTGTACTAAATGACGGATCATCTGATTTAATTATTTGGGAAGGTAGGCTAATTAGTGCTTTCAATCCTTCAGAGAAGTATCGACTTATTGTCTCGGAAGAATGCTGAAATCGTTCAATGGCTCCTCTGATCGATTCATTCTGAGATAAAATATACAACATAATTGCTAACACCTCCCTTGTAGTTGTTCTGGACGAACCTCTGAGGCCGTGGTTGCTACCTAGACCGTGCAGAAGATCCAAAAAAATTGGTGCCCTCATGCAAAATATGTTCCTGAACCTTATGAGATGTCCAGTTAGCATCTCACCAACTCATTTATCCCGAATGAAGGAGGAGGTCATGCGTGTTGTTCGAACAATGGCAGAGCGATAGTATTATAACAGTAATATAGCAATATCAACAGCCATTTTTTGCGGCGTTCTCGTTGTTGATCCATCATGGATAAATGATTTGATATGAATAAACAACTTGTTAAATTAAACGACAAAAATAGTGTTAATATTTAAAAAACAACCATTTTGCATATGTACAATATAATTTTATAAAGGTTCCACATATCAATGTCTTCGAAATACTACAAAAGCAAACATATCTGCAAAAATCTACAAATACAAGACGAACAAAATAGCAGAGTCATTTTTGAATCGAGAGACGCAAATATTCGACACGTAGCTCAGGCCGAAGACTTTTGAATATCTGCCTGCAGGTTGGGCACTCTAGTACTTTAACACATTTTATAAATAATGCGGGGTCAACCACAAGTTCTGAAGTGTCTTCTAAAAGGGGTGATAAAATCATCAATGCTGGGATCATCAGGTTGCGAAGCTGCAAATACTTCTATTAGTCTATCTATCGAGCTCTGCACAAAGACATCTTTATTTTTTATCTTTTTTTCCATCTTACGCCTCTTGTATTGGCACGTGGACTCGAGCTCCCTCGGATTTATGCTCGAGCCTTCACCAAAACCCATAACCTAACCGGGTATCAAGTCAACTGAGATGCCAACAAACCCCTGCTCACTGAGGTTGAACGCATGCTGACCCGTAGCGATAACCCCCTTGAACATAACATCTAATTTATCTTCCAAGTCCGACAAAATTCCGCCACCTTAAACTTTTTTGCATTTGGTACTCTGCCCGCAACAAGAAGGCGCGAAGGGGTGGGAGCATATTAGACAAAATAGAAGTATAAATGTTAATTAACTGAAGAGTTCGCAGGGGTACAATTATTACCTCTAACTTCTAAGTCCACCATTCCTCTGAAGCATCCACGATACGCTGACAGGATCCCAACCGAATTCTGTCGATTCTCGTTTAAGTTCCTTTCATAACTTCCACTCCTTTAGCTGATTCCACTTGTTCTTAAATTTCAATCTATCGTAATCTCGCCTTGTCATTTCTTTAAACTTATTGGAAATATTTTATTACACTTCTTTGTTAAAGTACATGGTATGTTTATTTCCAAGTTCAATCTCCTTAATACAGTGATTGAAAAATGTTTGCCACTTTCTTATCCCACATTGCTGATGTAGCCCCTTCTTTATTTTTAGTCATAATGAGACTAATAAAAAATACAGATAAAAGAATGGACTCATATTGATAGTAAAATAAAGCTGCAATAGAAAAAATAACATAGTCTTAAATAAAAAAGAAGTCATGTAATGTAATTATTCCAAATTGAAGTACAAAAGTTTTAAATTATATTTAATTTGTAAGAATGTTATATAAATGAAAACNGATGCATGCTCTTGAGAGTTATTGAGATCCATTGTCAAGTTATCCTTGGAATGCAGTGTTGTGCCATATCAGCACCATTTCCTTGTAAGCTTAAGACAGATCCAAGTGGGGGAGGTATTCAAAATGAACCTCTAAACTCTCTGGGTCCTTTGACTTGTATTTCTGTCTCGAATAAGATAACACATTTGTTCAAGAGAAAAATTGTGCAGAATGATCTTTCAAAGTCATGGTGGTCAATGTGGGGTGGAATGTAACCCCCCTCCCCAAATATTGAATTGTCAGGGATGCAATCTGGAGGTAGCATGCTCCATACTACTAACCTCTTTATTATTTTAATTATAATTGTGGGTATCATATCCACTCTATCGTATTTTAGGATGCTCGGAGAATTTACCTCCCACTCCACATCAAAATTATAACAACATCCATTATGGATTGTAATCCTACCCTTACCTCTTTTCCACTGACTGTCTTATGAGTAAGTTATCCTCTCAAGATATCCCGCTCAGTCTCTGTCACGAGCCTCCATAACGTGTTCAATGATGATGCTTTGTTCTTCTTTGTTGAACACTTGAGTAAATAGTTGTACACCCTCCAAAATGTCATTTTTTTTACCATTAATTCTCTGTACATGTTGGAAGAATTGTCGTCTGATATGTCACACGCGCTTTAGTTCTTTTTTGAAGATAACTTGTATGACAATAGACTTTCCTGATGTCATGGGGTTGACAACCAGCGTGGTATGTGGATTTGGCATGATGATGTGTTTTTCCATCTCATCTTCCACTGCATCGAAGTTTTCTATCCCCAAGATTGGATAGACTTCTCCTTGAGTATACTCAGGAATCTAAACCTCGAATTGTGTCAAGTCTTCGTCCATAGGTTGCGAAGAGAGCTTTGGTTCTTTTTGTTTTTCATCTCTCTTTAGCCGTTTACGTTACAAGCCACCCGGGCTTACTTCTACCGACCTAAAGACCATTGAAGACCGACCGACAATCCTAATTCCTAACAGTCAAATGAGCGAGAATGGTCAAACTAGGCTCTTTGGGTCGACTAAATCATAGGATAGCCGAGCTATTGGTGTACACATGTAGATATCCAAAATTTCTTGTAACACCCCATTAAAGTAAGGGTAGGCAAGTAATTTCCTATATTGTACATCCTCTATAAATAGAAAGATCATTTTATGAATAAACCTTCTACATTTTACTGTTATTCCCCCTCTCTCACTCTCTTCCTTTCTCTCTTCTTACACTATATTCCGTCGGTGCGATTCAGAACACAACCATACCCTCAAATTTAAAACTTGGGCAGTCCACTTTAACATGTACGTTTATAATCAATGCCATTTAATAAGAAAAGTACAACGTATTTTGCTAATGATTAAAGACAAAATAACATTATTCAGACTACCAATTTTTACAATGCAAAAGAAATTGAATATTTTAATATGACATGAAGCCTGAGACTTCATAACTTTTTAAATTTTATTTTGTGATTTAAGAAGTTTTGTCCGGATGGTTGGTACGAGCATTAAACCGTTGTGAGATGGTGTATCACTATTTCTTAAAACGTGCGGTATCTGCAGTTATGGATGGGTGGTATTAACTCCAATATCATTCCAATACCACCAAACCGGACCTAACTCATTCGAACATGCTATTTTTACTCTTTTATTTGATAAGAAGGTGACAGGCTGATGCAAACATTTCACCTTTTGCCTTATATCTCGTACAGCCATGCCACCCTAATACCACTAATCAACACTTAATCTGCACTTAACTTGTTTTTAACCATTAATTTGACTAAAGGGGTGTTTGGTACGTTACTATTACCAGGATTTAAGTTAGATTTAGCAAAAAACCAGTGAAACACCATAAATAGATTAATCAAATTCATCAATAAGTTGATCCAATTTTTGCTTGTTTCGTCTATTAAATCTAGATTTATTAAATCCATTTATTAGTTAGATTTAACTAATTTAGTACAAAAAAAAAAAAATATTTCTAATAGATTTATACCGAACACATCAATGGATTTAACTGATTTAATCTTAATTGAAACAAATATTATTTTAAATTAAATAATTTTTGAATTTGATAAATTCAAAATTATGGAATTTATTAAATTCTATTTAACTTAAATTCTAATTACAGCCTAACAACCCCTTAAGGTGGCAAAAATTTTTCTGTGCGGACTCCTGACGTAGCTCTACGTGTGGCGGGTTATTTTTCATAATCGTTATTTCTGGGTTATTTCCGGATTATGGAAAATATACCAGAAATAACCTGAAAATAACTCAGGAATAACCTGCACCGCACGTAGAGGTACGTCAGGTGTCCGGACAGAAAATATGCGCCTAAGGTGGTGGCATGTTGGTGTATACATGTCAACTTTTGCCTTCTATCTCATACGGCCATAAAATGGGAGCAATAAATGTTGCATCTTTCTGTAAATAAATTAAACAATATACTAATTAAAGTTAAGAAAAACAGCGTCCCTCTGAGTTGGGCCTCTTTCGCAATTTCATGGTTTTATTATTTTCATTCAATCATAGAACTATATTGGATAATTGAAATGAAATTCTTACTTTTTCATGTAAATTTCAAGGCCTTTGATAGACTTAATATTGATCATTAATAATGAAATATATGGCCGAGAAATTACTATGCATATAGTGTTTAACAGGAAAATATGGCATGTCATTTTAACTTAAAAAAAGAATGCGGCAAAAATTTGAAACAAAAATCAAGAAACCTGCACAGCTTTTAGGGTTTACTTATACAATATTTTTTTGTTGTTGTGAAACATTAGGAGTTAGAAATGAATTATTGCCATTGCTAAAACCCTAAAAGAAACCTTGAGGATGNTATTTAATAAATAATAATAATATTTTTTAAAAAAAATTAATAATATTATAACTTTTTTTAACATAAAAGTATTATATATTGTCATGATCCATCTCAGGGTTTGAAATTAATCATGATAGGATCACACAGTCCGATGGTGGAAATTAAGTTTATATTATTCTGTTTCTATCAATAAAAATTATTATCCATAAATTAATTGAAAGAGCAAATAAAAATACAATTAAATTAAACAAATAAAAGTTTACCTTTCGAGTTGTTGCGTCACACCTTCTGTAAACATTATCTGCTTCAGTATTCAACTTAATAAGCTTAAACCTGAAAAATAAATTTAAAACAACATAATAAGTTATCTAAGGATATCCCAAAAATAATCACACTTCTAAAATATAGTAATTCAAGGAAAAATAATAATATGCATGTTAATATTTCACATTTCATTCTGTAAAATCATATAATAATTTAATGTATTCATAATATTTATTCAATGAAAATAATCTAAACTTCTAATATGCAATAACTTTAACTTTACTATTTTTTAATATTCTTAATATTCACATCTGTCTTAAAAGTACTGTCAAAACATAACCTAACACTTCCTTGAGTGATATTATCCTATCGATACAATGATTTGTTATTTAATTTACATGATTGTTTGAGGTGGAAATGTGTCTAATCGCCTTGGCCGATATTCTCTTCTCGACACAACGATTTGCGATCTAAACATCAGAATTGTTTGGTGTGGTTGGAAAACATCTACGCGCACAGGTACATTGACGTCTCTTGCTTGTACCATAAGAGGATTAACTCCACTTACCATGTACGTGCTAGCATTTATCTTTACACTATTTCATTCGTTCATATTATGTATTCTTTTCTTATGCATTCTTCTACTTATGAATAAGTGCACGTTTATTGAAATCAAAATGACTTATATTATTCTAATAACTTCATTGATAAATCATTTTGCAGTTGGTTGTACATGACTGTTTTATTAATTATACTAGAATTAACTCAAATCATGATGCAAGACACCATTTTATTATTGATTTCAACAAGGTTACAATGAAGACAAAAAAAATAATACACAAAAAAAAACGTAAAACAAAGTATTACAAATAAAGTCTCGACAAAAGAAGAGACAACAAACTTGCCGAGGAGGGAGCCCGAGCGGTGGTGCAAGGCAGGCGGCTGTGGTGAAGGCCGAAGAGGTCTCACATTGTTGCAGCTTGATTCTGAAATGGCAGTAGGAAAATAGAAGTATGGTAAGATAAATGTCTCGTTGGGTTGAGTTACAGCCGAAGCACCACTCAGACCCTTAGAGACGATCACCACCTCGAACGGGGGACAACCAAAGCACCACCTCGACTTTGGATACAACCCTCGAAGGGAAAAAATTAAGGTTAAAACTTGAATTCAGATATAAAAGACAAAACCCCTAACTCTATCAGGAGTTTATTTTAGGCTATACTTAAAATAAGAAAGAAAAATCAAATCAGAAATTTAGATTTAGATAAGGAAATAAAGTGAGGGTCAGATTTAGGAAATGGTAAATAAAGTAATCAAAATTTAGATTTTGGAAATGACTTAAAATAGGAATGATTTAAAATGTGAAAGGAGAATAAAATATAATCAGATTTTTTAGATTTTAGGAAAGGATTTAAAATAGAAAAATGCTAGGAAGGAAAGAAAGGAAATAGAGAAAAGGAATGGGGAAAGAGAAGGGGAAGAGAGGAGCGGTAGCCCCTACTATCTTTGAGGACCTGTTGGTCCTCTATAGCCCCCGCGTCAGATATGCTATATGCATTTCTATTTAAATCCGAAGCTTCTGCAATAACCTAATATATATCCATCTTTACTATAATTCAAAAGTCATTCAATAATCAAATAATTTTATAGTAAATTCATTATATATCTGTTTAATATGCATCTTTTTCTATCTAATAATATGAATTTTTTTTTTTTTTGTAATCTAAATCTCACTAAAATGAAACATAAATGAAAGCAAACATACATTTATATATTATTAAAATTACTGAAATCTAGAAATATGATTACTCACTTAACTTTCAAAAATCTCTTCAAAAGCTTATTTCTCCGCTTAACCTTCAAAAGCTTATTTCTCCGCACATACTAGTAGTCATGTAATTTTGTAAAATTTTCTAGTAATAATAACAATTAAACATACATTTAGAAATAATTAAAATTACTGAAATTTAGAAATATAATTACTTATCTTGACCTTTAAAAATCTCTTCAAAAGCTTAATTCTCCGCTTAATCTTCAAAAATCTCTTCGAAAGCTTATTTCTTTGCACATAATAGGATTCATATAATTATTTAAAATTTTCTGTAATAACAATAAATTTTTTATAATAAGACTTTTTTGTAATTAATTTCTTTGATTTGATTTTATAAAAAAAATAATATTAATATAAATGTTGACTTTCCCTTGCAATTTTTGACCTCTCGCACATATCAACTTTATGTTATTGCTTGTGAATGGATATTTTTGTTTTGATTTTTTTCTTGTGCGGCAATTTTTATGATGCAGGGGTCTTTTGTTGGTAATTTTGAGCTATATGACGTTGTCATGGTCCATTTTCTGAGATGGAAAATGATTCGAGTATTTTCCATTGTTGTTGAGACGTGCTGATCTGATGTTTCTGTGACACAGCATAAGTTATCTGTTATTAATGTTGTATTTAATTGAATTGGTTTTGTTCTACATATGCGGAGGTCAATAATCACATTATCTTGAGAATGTTTATATTGAACGGTAGTGAAGTGGGGATCGATGACATAGTATGTTGAGTATGACCAAAGGCTTGTATGAGAATATGAATTCTATCTTCTGCAGCCATGTTTCTGAAAGTATTATAGTATTCTATCGTCTATTGATTAATTAAGCCAGCTTGATTGGCCTTGGAAAATAATCTCAGTACCGATAAAGTTGTTTAGTCAAGCTGCTGTGTGGTTGGTCCTGTCATTTCCACATCTTCATAGCCATTTATATCTTTCAAATACTCTACTTGAACAGAACTAAGGGGCTGTTTGGTAGCGCCTTTTAATAGGATTTATCTTTAGATTTACTAAATCTAGTAAAATTGTGAAATGTAGGAGTTAGGTGGATTTATGAATTTTGGGATTTAGCAGCCCCAATTTTGCCTTGGATTCGGCTTAAATCCCGATTTACTTAATCTAGGGATTGGTTAAATTTAAGAATTAACAAATTTACTACATTCTACTAATCCTAAATTCTACTTGCAGCCAAACAACCCCTAATAAGAAAATGCAACTATAACTTTGGCCCCTTAAAAAAAATTTTCCATCGTGTCTCAAAAAAAATCACTATAAATTTTATTCTTATTTGAATTTTCTTCATAGTTGGAATTATCCATGTGCAGCTTTAATTCAGTAGTTAACTTATTAAGCTTCGGAGCATGAATTTCAAATTTTCTATTCCTTAGTAGAGATTGTTTTATTAACTGCTTGCTAATTCCATCTATTAATGAATTTGCAGGCTAATATTCTTAAAATTTTTCGCACTACTTCTGAGTGGTTACCGTAACTTCATTGTAAGTTGTATGGATCTTTGGTTAAGTATTCCAATATGCTACATTTCTATTGAATCGAAATCAATGCTTTTCAGGAGAACACCGCTAATAACATATTCAATTCTCAAGCATTTATGAAGAAGCGTTCGCGTTCTACTAATCAATCTGTTGAGTCAATGGTGATGGTATGATTACTTCTATTTCTCTCTCTTATTTAATATGTTTTTTTACCTCCATTTTGAGTACTTCTTCCTCCCGCATTTGAAATATTTGAAATAAGTTGTTCATTTATATTTTATGTTGGAAACACTGTATTATGAGTTTGCATTTAAATACATTCTACCCAAATCTTCTTTTTGTACATATCTAAAGCCTAAGATTAATTTTTTATATTTATACCAGCTAAATCTTTCAGTCACATGAAAAAATACCAATATTTTTAACTTTTAAAAAGTGAAATACACCTTTTCTTGTATAGTTAAGGTGGCATATATGTAAAAATTGAAGTTTAGGTGTTAGATATGCAATTACATAAAAATTGAGTGGTATGCATGTAAATATTCCTATTATTATTATATTTTCAAGATAAAACTCTTTCGTTGTTTGTGAAGTTAGCGGGTTTAAAAACTTGTGTAACTTTCTTTGGGGGTTCTTAGGTTCTATTTCGCTAATGGCTCCTGTGGGAACATTGTTAAACGTTGATGGAAAGAACTTTTGCACTAGTATTCCTTATGGCTTGAAAGCTTTAATGCCTACCTTTTTTTGATTTACTATATTGAACTTTGTGTTTCAGCTGAATTGGGCCTTATGAGCAGAAATTAACTACTAAGGTTGGTTTCTTTTTACATGAACTACAAAACCTTGTTCACGATTCAGCTTTGTTCTGGCATTATAGTTTAAGTTTTTGACACGGGGTTTTTCTGGCCCGAACCAGTTTAGTTGAGAGAGGGGGCTGAACCGTCCTCCCCCTCCCAACAGACTTGATCTTGGATGTCTACAAGGGTTATGAGTTTGAAGAGCCAACATAAGATGTATGGTCACCACAAATGAGGGAGTGCAAATATTTTAGATTGATGGACCCCTTCTTGAGTTGCCCCTACGGAGGGAGGTCCAGCATGTACGAAGAGGATTTATTTTGTGCCATGCTTGGAATATTACGAGGAGTGTTTCAGATGTTTGATTCAGCTCAGCGGGGTACCCATCAACAGATGTCTAGACAGGATGGATGAACCTCAATTTTGAGATGTGCCCTAGTAGCTTGAGTGGGATGAAAATGCTTTAATGGGTCTAGGCTCTGTCACTGAAGAAGATAGCTTTCCTAAGTGGTCGCCAATGAGAGTGGCACAACCCGCCACAAATTTCATCCTAGAATTGAGTTGTCCACACATACTTGTTACTCAATCACTACACGTTAGGCACAAGAAGTGCAATGAGAAGATTCCAATTGTAAGGGCTCGAGCGATGTATTGTGGGAACCCACCTATATATGCAACTCCCTCTCAGGATATGCCACAAGAGGATGGTTACCTATTCTACCAGAATGTGTTGTGGAATGACATCACCGACTTTATTAAACTACTAGGGGACTTAATGCCAAATTATGAGGATCTAGGAGCTTCGACTAATGAGGTTGAAGCTCCCCGCCTCCCTACAGCCACCTTTACCGTAGCTGTTACTACCGCAGCTGTTACTGTTCTCACAGCTGTCCCACCGCACCTTCCGGTGGTCCTGTCTTCCTCCCCATAGCCAACCTCCACACAGCCGGCCTTCTCTTTTCCTTCCCCTTTACAGCCCAATCCTTACAGCCTAAACGTCCAACAGCAGCCCTTCCCCAATTCCTTCCCCACTACTGCCCAACTCCAACAGACCAACAGCAGCCCTTCACCGTTTCCTTTCCCTACTCCAGTCCAATCCCATATAGCCCAACCGCAGCCCTCTCTCTTTTCTTCCCCACTGCAGTCTGAACCTGTACAACCCCTACTAAACCTTCCTGCTGCCATCACCCTCCACTTCACATACAACCGCCCTAGCTTTGTGTTTTTATCTTATTGCAAGTGTCGCTGTTTGTAATCCCTTGAAACTCAGCAATAATATGTCTATTTCTA
>JXCR01148994.1:156480-170511 GCA_002079205.1 Phalaenopsis hybrid cultivar
CGCGTGCTGTGTCACAGATTGCCCAGAGAGCTCAGAGTATCAATGTTGGATGGAAGTTTGAAGCTTAACATAAATATAACAATGTAAAACCAATTTTTTTCTGTCTTCCTTGCTCCCACGTCATGGTGGATCATCATCTCATTCGGACTTCGCCAATATAACAGTCGGGTACTGTTCCTTGCTGTTTTTCGTTCAGAGACTGCAGCGTCCGCCCTCTGCCCTTGTTCTCTTCCAAACAATTTATTCCTCAGATTTTTTCCTTTTTTTTTTTCATTGTGTAATAAACCAACCAGTCTTTCTACTATCTACACCTTCTAGAAACCCAGAGCGGGNAGTACTGTTCCTTGCTGTTTTTGGTTCAGAGACTGCAGTGTCCGCCCTCTGCCCTTGTTCTCTTCCAAACAATTTATTCCTCAGATTTTTTCCTTTTTTTTTTTTCATTGTGTAATAACCCAACCAGTCTTTCTACTATCTACACCTTCTAGAAACCCAGAGCGGGGTCATTTGGCATCTCAGAGCAAAATGCTAATCTCAATTCCCAACTCTTAACCTTTAATCTTCAAAAATCTAATTTTTATATTTCTCCCTCCGTCTAAGTTTAAACCTTTGACTAACCTTAGATGCATAATCTTACTTTAGTCGAAATCATGAAGTGAGGAGCGAGTGATTATGTTTCCAAGGTGAAATCATCCAATTGCATTGGAGGCATGCTGATTTTGCAAGAAGGTAATATGAGGAAGTTAACTACATCAACAATGATAGCCAACTGGATGGAGAAGACGATGTGAACAATTTTTTACCAAAAATCCTTAAGCGACGAAGAGTCGATGCTGCATCGATTAAACCCTCTCATAGTATTAGAGTTGGTACCTATTCTTTCCACCATTGAGCTTAATGCTGAAGCAAAGGCTAGAGTTAAAGAGATTCAAACTTTATTTGAGCAGGTGAGGAAGAGAATTGTTGAGTAGAACACCAAGTATTAAATGCAGGCTACTAAGTCTAGGAAAGCTATGGCTTTCAAGAATGGTGACTTGGTGTGGATCTGGTTAGAAAATGAGAAGTTTATTCCAAGTTCCTTTAAAAAACTCAGGGATAGAGCTGATGGTTCCTTAGAATTATCAAGAAGGTTAATGATAATATTTATAAAATTGACCTACTGGGAGACTACAACATTTCTATTACATTTAACATCATTGATTTGTCATCATACTATGATGATTCAGAAGTTTCAGAGAAAAAGGTGAAGCCTTGCTGGCAGGGCTGTCGCCCCAGGGAATGTCATTACAAGATCTTTCCCTCCTAGAGCTGATAACGCTCAATGGTAACGTTTGGTTGTTTCTGCATATCTCAAGCGTTACTAGTGGGGGAGGCGAGCATTAATTGTGATAAGAGGGAACATAACCTATCTTTCGAAGAGAAATGACTTCGAAATCTTAAAAGGAATCAGAGACGTGTGCGAAGGAGAGTAGTTTAGGAAGTGATACTATCGAAGGAATTCAAGTGAGAGTAGCGACCTCGAGCAAAGTGGAGGGCAGCGATGCTTGTGAACTTGAGCAAGGTAAACACAATAGCAAGCAAAGGCGAAGGGGATCTTGGAGTTAGGGCAGAAATGATGACTCAAACCATGTGCTTTCCATCATTTTTTGCCTCGGCTTTAAGGATAGAGTGCGTAGAAGGAAGTTGATATCAGAGAGAGAATCGAGCTTGTGGCTTGGGCGATGAGAATTGCTTCCCATACTAGAAAAATCCAAAGGGAAGATTAGTCACTTGTGAGTGAGGAGTCTCTGAGCAACTCGAGTGTGTGAAAGTATTTGTGGCCAAAGGAAGAAAAGAAAATGGAGACGTGCATTGAGGTTTAGAAGTTCTTATATATATATATATATTTTCTTAATATGCATTTTAGAGTTATCTCTATTTCAAAAGATTAATAATAATAAATTCAAAGGTTTAATTTAATAAAAAAAAGAAGAAGAAAAGAGAAATTTAAGCAATAAAATGACTAATTTAATGAAATTAGGATAATTTAATGAAATAACAAAATTTTGAAATTTGTATTTATAAATTTATAAATATTTGTTTTGAATGATAATTAATAAAAGATTATGAGGATGTAACGTTGTTTGCTTGTGGCTTTGCTCTCCTATGGCTTTGCCCACACTCGGTTTGTCGGCTTTATTATGTTTTCCATGCCTGCGGCATTTTTTTGTTCCTTGGTTATGAGCTTCCACTTTTTCTTATGCTCGCTCATCCTTTTTTATCATGAATTTGCTTCACCCTTGCCCTTGTTAGAGGAAATAATCAATCTATTTTTGGTAGTTCAATTGAACTGAAATTAGGTTGATTCATTTCTACATATTCTGAATATATTTTATCATAATTTGTTTGTTAAAAATACTGTTGTATGCCGATAACTATTTTTGTGCAAAGATTTCTCTCATAAAACTGAACTTATTTATTTTGAAAAATTAGTTTACTAAAAAAATAATATAATTTGGATGGCTAAAATAAGTTTTTACTTGAATTATCGTGTCTAATTAAGTAATAATTTAGTATTGATGTTTCTTTATTAAATAATTTGTATTTTGGATCTTTACATGTGTATCATGATTCATAAGAGGTGTTTTCATGCCAATCATTGTGCTTGATATTTTGTGGGCTAAGATGGTAGAAGAAAGGAAGCTTAGTAGATTTAGTCGAGAATAGGAGTATTAGAGTGATAAGTGATTTAATCACTGAGGGTAAAATGTTGACCTCTTTATATTGTTCTATTTGTCCTAGAAGTATTTGGGGGCGGATCTAGGAGGGATGTGGTTGTGTAATAGTCGGAGAATGAAAATGGAGCTGCTTGATGTGGTTGGAGAGGATAAATGTCATTCGGCGACTACTCGTATTGAAAACAACAGGTCAAACATTGTAATGTCGTGATCGAAAGTGGAGAAGGATCCACCACCCATTTCTAAGCTTGATATAAATACAACACTTGCAAAAGGAAATGATAACACCCTGAAGAACATAAAATTTAGAGCAATGTCTCCCAAAATAATAACAATCTTTAAAAGTCTCAAGAAATAGAGAAGAACAACATATGAATAGTCTCTCTAGCAAAAATCCTAATTCTGATTCAGGAATATAAGAATATTAAACCAAATAGGTAATAAATCCTTGTTTTGGCACGGATCTAGGCGGAATCCCATAATCTCCCTTTGCGGGTCGCAAAAATTCCATAAAAATTCTCTTCTGGGACTTGATTTGATCCCGTAACCGTAGGAATATGTGAAATACCTCTTACGCATACAAGTCGAACATGATCCCAAGTCCCATAAGCACACCCCGCATCATTCTTTTTGGGAGGAGGGGCTATGCCTTCTTCGTTAGAAGATTCTAGAAATGATCTACCACCATCATAGTAAAGTCAAGTTTCTTGGTGTGTCTCATGCAACTTCACTATAAAATTTATGCTCACTTTCATTTTAGGGAACTCTAAAACACATACGTCCTTCCAAAGTGTCTTGATAGAATAGATATTCATCATTTTTTTTTTTGCACAACCAGAGCTGGAATTGTATATTGATGGGTATTCTCACGAGTCATGCTATATGATCTGACTGGATGTCTTGTTGTTTCTAATGCAACCACTGGGTGTACTCTTGCCATATGATCCGACTGAACTTTGTTTGAAGGATGGTGTTGACCTGATATTACTTTGTTGTCTCAATAGAGTTGTACCTTTAAGAAGTTGCCATTAGATGATATGCTATGATGTTCTCCTCAGGCTAAACTAGCTCACACTTCAATATAAGAGAGGTCTTTTGGAACACTCTCTTTCTGCAATGTGTGGGTAAATACTTCCAGTGCATCTGCCTTTCATCTTGGATCAAGTAGTGAATTTGCTTGTTTCCTCTCGCTGGTATAGGTGTTTCAACATTTCTCATCATATAGATGCATTTTTTTTAAACTTGAGGGTGAATAGCTTTAAACTTTTGTCAAGTAGGATGTGCTTGTATTCAAAGACACATTCCACAGGTTGTGATCACTCGATGAACTTTTTTGGATTCATGCGACCATCAAAATCCGGTAAATCTACATTTACTTTAAATTCACCTTCTCTCTCTTTACTGAATGATAAATAGACACGACATCGAGTTTTTGTCACTTGAAGCTTCTTGTTGGAAAGGATTTTCATCCAATCCATCTGTGTGATCACTATTGTTGCTATGGTGACTTTCCCATGTTGCAAGGTTCTATTGAAATCGGAGGATTTTCTGCTGCATGTCCTCCATAGTAATTTTCTGAGCATCCGTTGAGGGCATCTTCTTTGTGGCATTGAGTTCTTTTTTCTTGATCAAGGATTTGATGGTCGTAAGATTGTAGATAAAAGAGTGGTCGAATTTTAGAGTTTTGATGATAGGTGTCGGGATGGATTTTTGTTGGAGATAGGTAAGTTTAATTTTGAAAATTTAGGGTTGGGCCTAGAAAGTGCAATATGAATGATTTTTGTATGGTGGGATTTTTTTTTAGAATTATTGGATTATATTAAGAGAGGTAAAACCATAAAATCCTAGGATTTGCCTGATTATGATACCAGATGATACCTTTCTAGGGCTCTTAGAAGATGTTCAGGAAGCGGATCTAGCAGGGATGTGGTTGTGGAACAACAAGGGATTGAAAATATGGGCTACCTAGATGTGTGGAGGAGATAGATGTTGTTTGGCGGCTGTCCGGACTGAAAACAGCAGGTCAAACTCCATAAAAGCTAGATAGGAAGGTCGTAGATGATCCACTACCTATTTCTAAGCATGATTCATACACACCACTTGAAAAGGGAAATGATACAATACTCAGAAAAACATAAAAAAAAGAATGTTTCTAAAACGTCGAATGTCTCAAGAAATAGAAAATAACAATATATAAAGAGTACCTTAATTAAAAAACTTAATTCTAATTCAGAAATATAATAAAATTAAGCTTCACAAGTCTCAAAAAATGCCTGTTTTGGCGTGGATAGGGGCGGAATTCCACCATCTTCCTTGTTGGATTGCAGAAATCCCGCTGAAACTCCATACCGAGGTNGGAGGAGATAGATGTTGTTTGGCGGCCGTCCGGACTGAAAACAGCAGGTCAAACTCCATAACAGCTAGATAGGAAGGTCGTAGATGATCCACTACCTGTTTCTAAGCATGATTCATACACACCACTTGAAAAGGGAAATGATACAATACTCCGAAAAACATAAAACAAAGAATGTTTCTAAAACGTCAAATGTCTCAAGAAATAGAAAATAACAATATATAAAGAGTCCCTTAATTAAAAAACTTAATTCTAATTCAGAAATATAATAAAATTAAGCTTCACAAGTTTCGAAAAATGCCTGTTTTGGTGTGGATAGGGGCGGAATTCCACCATCTTCCTTGTTGGATTGCAGAAATCCCGCTGAAACTCCATACCGGGGTGGGATCTCATCCCGTGACCGCGGGAATGCAAGAAATCCTGTGTCTGTGTACAAGCTGAATGTGATCTTGATTCCTGTAAGCCCATCTCGTGTCTCCTCTATTTTCTATTCAGATTAATTTTAATATATGAAGTTTAAGAGGAAGCACCAATTAGCTTTGAAATTGTATTATTNTCTGTAAGCCCATCCCGTGTCTCTTCTGTTTTCTATTCAGATTAATTTTAATATATGAAGTTTAAGAGGAAGCACCAATTAGCTTTGAAATTGTATTATTGTTAAGAGGGCTAGAAGGTTCTGCAGAAGGCACAGACATTTTCAGAACTCTTTCACATGATATATAAAAACTGTAGTTTTACACCAAATGCAATTTGGACTTGAATTGCGATGATGAAATCTGAAAGACAACCTCTGATAGTTTGGACTTGGTGGTAGCGCCTTAAAAAGTATTCATTCCATCTGAGTTATAATTATATTAATAAAACCTGTTTTCATTTTTATGCTACAAATAGGGAAAAAATAAGGGAAACTTACATGCGTAGCACACAATTCTTATACATTTACAAAACTCGTACATAAACTTTCANTATGAATAGTCCCTCTAGCAAAAATCCTAATTCTGATTTAGGAATATAAGAATATTAAACCAAATAGGTAATAAATCCTTGTTTTGGCACGGATCTGGGCGGAATTCCATAATCTCCCTTTGCCGGTCGCAAAAATTCCATAAAAATTCTCTTCTGGGACTTGATTTGTTCCGGTAACCTTAGGAATATGTGAAATACCTCTTACGCATACAAGTCGAACATGATCCCAAGTCCCATAAGCACACCCCACATCATTCTTTTTGGGAGGAGGGTCTATGCCTTCTTCGTTAGAATATTCTAGAAATGATCTACCACCATCATAGTAAAGTCAAGTTTCTTGTTGTGTCTAATGCAACTTCGCAATAAAATTTATGCTCACTTTCATTTTAGGCAACTCTAGAACACATACGTCCTTCCAAAGTGTCTTGTTAGAATAAATATTCATCATTTTTTTTTTGCGCAACCAGAGCTGGAATTGTATATTGATGGGTATTCTCACGAGTCATGCTATATGATCCAACTGGATGTCTTGTTGTTTCTAATGCAACCATTGGGTGTACTCTTGCCATATGATCTACTTTGTTTGAAGGATCGTGTTGACCTGATATTACTTTGTTGTCTCAATAGAGTTGTACCTGTAAGAAGTTGCCAATAGATGATATGCTATGATGTTCTCCTCGGGCTCAACTTGCCCACACTTCAATATAAGGTGCTCAAACTGAGTTGTGCACTCTACTGAGAGGTCTTTTGGAACACTCTCTTTCTGCAATGTGCGGGTAAATACTTCCAGTGCATCTGCCTTTCATCTTGGATCAAGTAGTGAATTTGCTTGTTTCCTCTCGCTGGTATAGGTGTTTCAACATTTCTCATCATACAGATGCTTTTTTTTTTTAACTTGAGGGTGAATAGCTTTAAACTTTTTCCAAGTAGGATGTCCTTGTATTCAAAGACACATTCCACGGGTTGTGATCACTCGATGAACTTTTTTGGATTCATGCGACCATCAAAATCCGGTAAATCTACATTTACTTTAAATTCACCTTCTCTCTCTTTACTGAATGATAAATAGACACGACATCGAGTTTTTGTCACTTGAAGCTTCTTGTTGGAAAGGGTTTTCATCCAATCCATCTGTGTGATCACTATTGTTGTTGTGGTGACTTTCCCATGTTGCAAGGTTCCATTGCAACTGGAGGATTTTTTGCTGTATGTCCTCCATAGTAATTTTCTGAGCATTTCGTTGAAGGCATCTTCTTTGTGGCGTTGAGCTCTTTTTTCTTGATCAAGGGTTTGATGGTCGTAAGATTGTAGATAAAAGAGTGGTCGAATTTTAGAGTTTTGATGATAGGTGTCGGGATGGATTTTTGTTGGAGATAGGAAAGCTTAATTTTGAAAATTTAGGGTTGGGCCTAGAAAGTGCAATATGAATGATTTTTGTTTGGTGGGATTTTTTTTAGAATTATTGGATTATATTAAGAGAGGCAAAACCATAAAATCCTAGGATTTACCTGATTATGATACCAGATGATACCTTTCTAGTGTTTTTAGAAGATGTTCAGGAAGCGGATCTAGCAGAGATGTGGTTGTGGAACAACAAGGGATTGAAAATGTGGGCTACCTAGATGTGTTGAGGAGATAGATGTTGTTTGGCGGCCGTCCGGACTGAAAACAGCAGGTCAAACTCCATAACAGCTAGATAGGAAGGTCGTAGATGATCCACTACCTGTTTCTAAGCATGATTCATACACACCACTTGAAAAGGGAAATGATACAATACTCCGAAAAACATAAAACAAAGAATGTTTCTAAAACGTCAAATGTCTCAAGAAATAGAAAATAACAATATATAAAGAGTCCCTTAATTAAAAAACTTAATTCTAATTCAGAAATATAATAAAATTAAGCTTCACAAGTTTCGAAAAATGCCTGTTTTGGTGTGGATAGGGGCGGAATTCCACCATCTTCCTTGTTGGATTGCAGAAATCCCGCTGAAACTCCATACCGGGGTGGGATCTCATCCCGTGACCGCGGGAATGCAAGAAATCCTGTGTCTGTGTACAAGCTGAATGTGATCTTGATTCCTGTAAGCCCATCTCGTGTCTCCTCTATTTTCTATTCAGATTAATTTTAATATATGAAGTTTAAGAGGAAGCACCAATTAGCTTTGAAATTGTATTATTGTTAAGAGGGCTAGAAGGTTCTGCCGAAGGCACAGACATTTTCAGAACTCTTTCACATGATATATAAAAACTGTAGTTTTACACCAAATGCAATTTGGACTTGAATTGCGATGATGAAATCTGAAAGACAACCTCTGATAGTTTGGACTTGGTGGTAGCGCCTTAAAAAGTATTCATTCCATCTGACTTATAATTATATTAATAAAACCTGTTTTCATTTTTATGCTACAAATAGGGAAAAAATAAGGGAAACTTACATGCGTAGCACACAATTCTTATACATTTACAAAACTCGTACATAAACTTTCATATTTAAGTGCATAGCACACAAATCTTTAATATAACATTAAAAATATCACTACTTTCACTTTTAAAAGTGCTATGTATGTAAATATGAAAGTTTAGGTGTGACATGTAAATACATAAGAATTGTGTGCTACATATGTAAATTTTCCAAAAGAATATTTACGCCTTATTCTTGGTGGTGCTGGGGTTAATTATATGTTACTATTTATTTTCCATTCATTTGTCACTGTCATTTGTTTTATGTTAGCTCATTTTAATTGGTAAATTATGGTATAGTTTAAGCTAAGCATGGCATTGATTTTGAATATGCGGATTTATACCATTTACAGGGATTGTGGTTGCGTCTTCTCAAACTAGGAGTCACAGATGATCCTCTTTCATCATTTGAGTACGGCACAATTCTCGGTATGCATGAAATTATCTACTTTACCTTATCCTGATGTGTTAGTTCATTTGAGTTTTTTTTCTTTTTCGTTTGAAAGATGTACATGCACACCAATCAATTTGATGTCGGAGCTGCCGCAGGGACCCCAACCATTTCGTATGTTCTGCTATTGTGGCATGATTCTAGCCACACTATCGCATGGAGTTGTATTGCATGGAGCCGTCCGTGATCCTTTCTATAGTAACGCAGGAGATTGCGACTTGGACCGGTCTAGGAGAGCCGGTCAACACTTCCTTTCATGGATTTCCCTTCTATTTGGAGTGGGGTTCACTCTTATTTATCCTAAGTCTGTAAATTTGTTCTTTATGTGTTATAGGTAGGTTTTCTTCTTGTTTTTAGTTAGGAATGTCGTTGACTTCAAGTTTTTCCTTTTTAGGGCTGTATTTGAGAGTGAGTGGTGCTCCACTATATCTCGTTCTGAGGTGGTGACTCTCCGCCAAGGGTTGAGTGGTGTTTGTGTTATCCTTGTCCAACTCCTCCGCATCCCTCTCGCTTCGCTACCACATCTTCCTCCTTGCTGCAACCACCCTGAGAGCCACCTCATGTTCTCCCAACTACCCCTGCTCACTGCCAGCTGCCTAGAATCATTCCTCTGGCGCCCTTGCTGTTGTCCTATCCCCCACAACCTTCCCTCCACCTTCTCACAACCCTTGTCTCGCTATCGCAGCTCTGTAAGCCCGTTACATTACTTTCCACTTTTATACCAGCCACCCGTAATCTTCCCTCCACCTTCTTCTAGTCTTCTGCCTCGCTGTCATAACCCTGTAAGCCCCTCACCTTTCTGTCTGTTGTTTTTCTTGCAACTTGAACCACATCCTGTAACTTCGCTGTTGTTCACTTCTCTGACACTATCATTGCAGTTCCAACCGCTCTAAACCACTCCCCACGCCACAGGAACCATGTTCTCATAGTCTAACTGCTATTTTCACCGTCTAGAACTGCCTATAGCCATTGTTTCTTCATTACNATCATTGCAGTTCCAACCGCTCTAAACCACTCCCCATGCCACATGAACCATGTTCTCATAGTCTAACTGCTATTTTCACCGTCTAGAACTGCCTATAGCCATTGTTTCTTCATTACTTGATCCACACAACCCCTTTATACCGCTTTTCCACGCCTCTATCGGCCACCACCACCACACGAAATCAACCCTAGTTAAGATTTTGTGTCGTATCTGCTTCTATTTCAAATTTTTGGGTGTTATGTTGTTGTATTTTTCCTTTCAAGTGTGCTGGTTATAACCACCTCTTTGCTTTTAGTAATAATATCTACTTTNGCTTGATCCACACATCCTTTGTACCGCTTTTCCACGCCTCTATCGGCCACCACCACCACACCAAATCAACCCTAGTTAAGATTTTGTGTCGTATCTACTTCTATTTCAGATTTTTGGGTGTCCTGTTGTTGTATTTTTCCTTTCAAGTGTGCTGGTTATAACCACCTCTTTGCTTTTAGTAATAATATCTACTTTTCCTATGGTGGTTTGAGTAAACTTTAATATATATTGGTATTAGAGCTAGCATGAGCCTACTTCTACTGTAATGTTTCTAGCATCCACGTTACCCAAACCATTCTCGACTCCCCCTCCCCCCCCTCATCACTCGAACAAATTTCTCTCCTTTTCCACTCAAACCATCCTGACACCCTACAATTTTTATCTACTCCCTAAACCCTAACCGCATCACCCCTGAGACAAGTGCGAGATGCTAATTAGGAGTTTATGATGGAAAGGATACAACCACAAGTCCTCCAAGCACTACAACAAGTCGATAAAATTGAGAGAAAGAAATCCTTCAGCGGGGTCAACCTAACTTCATTCTATTACAGAGATGAAGTGACTNCATTATTTTTATCTACTCCCTAAACCCTAACCGCATCACCCCTGAGAAAAGTGCGAGATGCTAATTAGGAGTTTATGATGGAAAGGATAAAACCACAAGTCCTCCAAGCACTACAACAAATTGATAAAATTGAGAGAAAGAAATCCTTCAGCGGGGTCAACCTAACTTCATTCTATTACAGAGATGAAGTGATTGTTAGAGAATACAAATATGAAGTGACTGTTTGAGGATATTGAGGAGAAGTGCTTGTTAGATATTTTAAGGGTTAAGGGCCGCTATTATGAAGAATTGACCTTAAATATCTGAGTTAGGACTTTGAGATAGTAGTGTATTTTTTCCACAATTTGATGATCATTTGTATCCAAACATGCTCATCAATTGGCTTCACACCATGAAACTTTTCTTTGAGTACCAGGATGTCCCACCGGACCTGATAGTAAAACTAGCTTCCAACAAGTTAAAGAAGAGTGCATTGTTTTGATGACAAAATTTGAATCACCTACCTCAGCGCGAGGGAAAAGATAATACACTACTAGGTCTCAAATCTAATAGGAGATGTAATGCCAGTACCTACCAGTTTATAATGGAAATGTTGTGCAAAGAGCACTCGAGGGAAAATCACATTTTAAAGATAGAGTTAAACCCCAAGATCTTGCAACAAGAGTACGGTCAGGGGAACATTCAAGCCAAGCCTGCCCAAGAATGCACTAGCTTAGAGGAGAAAGCATGTAGAACTAATCTTTATTCTCATATCTGTTTCGCCCAGGAAGTGTTTTAAGTGTCATGGATTGGGCATACTGAATCAGTGCACAATTAGAAAAATGTTCTCTCTCATAGTTTGGGAAGCAGTTGGAGAAATAAACGGTGATCTAGGAGAAGATGAAGATTTAAGGGAAGATTCTCAACTTCTAATAGGTGAGGAAGAGACGCCATCGATTGCAGTTGAACCTAGGGGTGAAACTCGAGTTGAGTTTATAGTATCCGATATAGAAGATATTGAGCCCAAGGTAATGAGTGTTCATGCAGAGTATGAGATTGTGGTGCTTTCAGTTACCATTTTGCAGGCGTTGAGAAGAGCATCAAAAGGACTGACATTGGATGTCCAAAAGGGTCATATTCGACACGGGGGTGTCCATGCTCACTTGGGGGCGGCAAACCCCGCACACAATCTTTTTTCTGCAACCCAATTTTTTACTTGGACCAAAACGGCCCAGGTTTTATCTTTTTGAGGAGTCGACCGGTCCTCTCGTCTGATTTTCCTCTTATTATATATTTGTATTCATGATGTTCTTGGTTTAGTTTTTTGCTAAAAGTTTTGTCAAGATAGCCACAAACATCCGATGGTCTCCTTGTAGGGTTATATCAGAATACGAGAATGTGCTCCTACTGTAAGGTGACATTCTTCGAAGGGTCGAGTGGTGCTTCGGTTGTAGCTTGTTTCTGAGGGAATATTTATCCTTAGCATTTTCTTTCCCACACCCCTTACTTTACTGCCACTTTTCTTTTCTCATTGCAGCCGCCAAACCTCGATCTTGTTGTTTTTGACAGCCCACAACGTTCTAGCTGCCCCATCCCTATTATCATCACCGTTCGAGCAGCCCCATTTCTGTCGCCAACTTGCCATCACCATTCCAACTCTTCATCCCCGCAACACTCTCAATCCAAGCCATCGACTGTCGTTGCAGGAACACACAACACCTTCCCTTTCTTACTTTCTTGGTGTCCAACTGCCTTAAACAACAAAATATTGTTGTTTAAACTGCCATCGCTTGTTGCTCTGTTGTTCCAGCCGCCCAAAATTGTTGCCTCCCCTCTCACTGCTTAGAAGGCCATTCCTTATCTTTTCATCTTCTCTCTAAGCCCCCTAACTAATGCAGGAGCTTACCGCACAAAATTACCGTGGTACTGTAGCTGCTATAGCACCACAAAATTTGCTATCACAAGAGATGGGCCGAAATAATCTCATTTTCCTTTCTTATGCTTTCTTTTCTATTTCATTTATTCTTTTTTAGTTATTTTCTATGTACGTGTTATATTAGGATTTGGAAGTCATTTTTTTGGTGTTTTTCTGTTAGGATATATGTTGGCATCCAGTTTTTTCATTCTTGGGTTGTGTCCAACGATTAGTAATGCTCTGACTATATTTCGTTTGAGGTGGTGATTTTTCTTGACCTTTTCACTCTTCCCCAACCTTTCCTCCGCTTTCGCAATCATCTTATTCGCTGCAACCACTCAGAAAAAATCCTTCTTTTTGTTTCTCTATTTTTTTCCTATCTTCTAGCCACTGCCATCCGCTTTCGGCTGGTTATCGCCATCTTGGACAACTAGGAGTTGATGTCCTTACCTGTTCTAGCAACCCCTGCCGTCCTTACCACTTTCTATGGCTGTTATCCTTCTGTCGCAGCCATTCTTACCGGCCGTGAACCCTCACGGCCGACCGAAAACCTCTCTACCTTGCTACTACCAACCCCAAACAAAAACTGCTACTGTTTGACCGGTCATACCTTGTTGTCCACCCGCATATCTCGCTGCTACCACCCAAACAACAAGGTGTCGCTTCTTGTCTTGTTGACCTCTTGTTGTTTCTGCTCCTTTCTGCATGTTGTCGCCAAGACAACAAACGTCCATTATTGTGTCATTTTTCCCCGCCGTTGTGCGTCTCCTTTAATTTACCTCCACCTTTTCAAACCCCTAACAACCACTATCACCACCACGCGATCCACCCTTGTGGGCGCTGTGTCGTGTTTGTTGCACTTCTCCTTCTCAAGTGCTTGCAATTTTAGCCGCACCTACTGGCCTTTCAGTAATAATATTTGCTTCCTTGTTGTGATTTTGTTTAACTAGTTATCATTGAGTGACTATCACCACTATCACCCGGAATCTGCGCTAACAAGTAGTAAAAAATCTAATTGACTACAAGGCTACAAAGATTTATAATCAATTAAAATATTGATTAAGAAAATAGAATAAAAATTATTAAATTAGATTCAAATGATGTTTTACTATAAATAATAATTTTTAAATCTTAGGATAACAATTTTAAATTAGTTTCAAATAATGTTTTAATATATATAATAATATGTTCAAATCTTGCTCAAACCCTTATTGTCTTATGGCTACATGATTAGAGTTGTTAAAAGAACTCTTTGTTCGTGAACAGCTCGTGTTCGGCTCGTTAAGTAAACGAGCCGAACACGAACACACTTTTTGAGCTCGAAATATA
>JXCR01148994.1:173315-185769 GCA_002079205.1 Phalaenopsis hybrid cultivar
GTGCTGGACTTAGTCATTACATAGCTTGAAATTATTTCAAATGGTTTTTGGCTGATGCATGTAAGTTTCTGATAACAGAAGAAAAATTAATCATAAAATCTATGTATCCTATATTATAAAAAATAAACTGTTATAAACAATACCTTAAAATGCAGGGCATTTATTGACAGAGTAATATGATTATATGATTTAAAATAATACAAAAAACATGTAAAACCTGGGCAATAACCTTTTGTATTTTTCAAATTTTTTCAATAAAACAAATAAACATGGAATAGCTAACAGAAACTAATGCAATTATTATTATTTTTATTGTTATTATTTTCATATAAAAGTCTAAGAACCATCTTTTTGTTCGAGCAGATATGTTTTATGCTTTTGCTGAAACGGTCTACAGTTTAATGAAGGCCAAAGTTTTATCCATGCATAATTTGCAAACATTTTAAGTGNCTAAGATTTATAAATAAATTTAATAATTAAATTACTCATGAGAGTAAATAATTATATAAAAATTAAATATAGGTAATTAATTTCAAATATTATTTTCATAATGTTCTTCTCATTTTTCTTGAATTCAGGGATATTTTTATTTTATTTTTATTATTTTTCTATGCAAAGTTATGAATTTTTAAAGATTTATGTATTTATTTGAATAAGAGAATCCTTATTTTGTTATTTATCTGATGCAGCAGCTGACTGGAACATTAAATCCATCAAATTCACAAGCTGTGTTATCTAATTGGTAGGGATCTCCCCGCGAACAGCTTGTGTGGCCTGCGGTTCTGTTGATTTCATATGGATGGATCCGCGGTATGACTGGATCACAACTATGAATTTCCATTACACTGAAATGGATGACATATGGCTATCATCATGAGTTTTTTATAACCTGCAGACCATTCATTTTTAAACCCTAAGATCTTTGTCATTTTTAAACCCTAAGATCTATACGGTGATGTGGGTGTTTTGAAATGGTCTTCTTCACAATGTCTGAAATCTTAGCCAAAATTAGGGTTTGAGGCCATACCTCAATTAAACTTGTTAAAGATGGTTGTTAGGTCATTGTGAAGCTCTTCCTAAGTTCAAATTGAAATGAAATTTGGCTAAGCTATATCCAACCTGAAATGGCTTCATGGGTTGGTTTTGGGAGGGGTTATAGCTAATGGGAAGAGCCAATTTTGATTGGAAACTTCCTCGTAAGGCTCAGTGATTGTATTGGATTAATTCAATTGGAGTTTTGAAGTAGTTTATGTCAACCCAAAAAATGGTCCTATTTTTGGGGTGAAAAATTGGAACTCTGTAATGGATACAAGAGTTGAAATGATGGGGAATCAGTTGCTTAGGGGATAGGGAACAACTTTCATGTTGAGGGTTTTAGGGTTTAAGATATGTGGCTTCATTTTTTCTTTGGAATTCTTTGGTTGGCTCTTTAAATATCCATCAGGGACCTTGGACAAGCTTGGATTGCTTAAGGATGAAGGTGAGCAGTGTTATCATGGCTGAGGATATGATTTTCGCTTGAGGATATCCATGCTTGAGCTTCCCTAAGTCCTCAATGATGAATTCCCATTAAGGTAAGGATTTGGTTATGTTTTTGGCTACCATCCAATGGGGAGAAGGTGAGGTGGAGAGGGCCCCTTAGATGATTTGGGTTGAACTCATCCATCTCAGCTCAAAAAATTGAATATACATTTGGAGAAGAATAACACATATCCTCCCTTTATAATGGCTTCATGATAACCTTTGACTTAGGTAAAAAATTGTAAGATTATGGGTTTCAAGTAGGTCATTCATTTCATGGTGGGTATTAATGGGTTGTGTATGACCCAATACCAAAAGGCTATGAGTTAGATTTAGGGTTTAAGTATAAATCATGGATTTAGGGTTGTCAAGGTTTTGTCTTGCTATAAGCTTAAACTAGGATTTTAAGCTTAAATCCTAGGTTTAATGATCTTTAATTTCACTCTTTTTAATAAATTAAATAATAAGTTAATCAAGAGAATAAAATAACTTGATGAAAAGACCAAATTTTGACCAAAAATGGTGAATTTGACCAAGTTTGACAAAGGTTGTCCATGATTAAACATGGTTCAATTTATGTCCAAAGTTGACCAGGGTGACTTACTTGACCATGCTATGGTTGCGTTAGTCATGAACTCATTAGATTTGATGGTATGGTTTGATTCGACCATGTTGACTAAGTTGAACATATTTTGATGTTTTGGTGATTGAGTCAACCATAGGGCCTATGGTCAACTTCATGGTCATGGGGATGATCATATGGTCTTAAGCTGACCAATTGATCAAAATTGACCAATTTGGTGTCAAGGTTGACCAAATGGTCCAATTTGACCAATTTGGTGTTTAGGTTGACCAATTTGACCTAGATTGATCAATTGGGCCTTAGGGTTAACCACTTGACCAAGTTTGACCAAATGAATCCTGGGGTTGACCAAAAGGTCAATGTGGCGACCATTAGGTCAAGGGTTGACCAAATTAATGTTTGTCATTAATAATCTGATCATTTTGTTGTTTGAACTCAAGAGAGGTGTATTGGGAGTCAATGCAACTTCTAAAGTGTTGGTTACCCTAGGTGAATTCAAGAGTGGTCAATGTTGGTAATCCCCTCTTCATAGGGTGAGTTTAATGGTCACGATGATCACTAAGTTTTAAAAGTGTCTAAGAATCTTGAGTTGATGTAGGTAACTGAAGGCATATCCTGTCTAAGGGTGTCTGCTTGGGGTCTTCACGAAAGTGAGATCAACAAATGGGCTCCCAATATGTGTAGAATATTGCGTAAGTATGCCACACATATTGGTGTTGACCAAAACGACTTAGATAATTTATGAATTTGTCAGTTTGTCGGTGGTTTTAAAGAGGAGAATATGGTTAAATTGTGTGAAGTAGTTTATCATTCAATTTTTAAAGTCTGTTAGGGAGAAATGTGTTATAACTTATGAAAATGTCATAAGGAAAAGAAAACTATAGGAAAGCCATAATTCCTTGCTAGGAAGGCTTTACATTCTATAGTAAGAGGAAGATTGACTATAATATTTCATTGAAGGAGGTCTTATACTCTTTCTTGAAAGTGTCTAATGTCAGTTTTGAGAAGGGAATGTTGTGAGACTTATATCCTATCCAAAAGAGAGAAGCTAAAGGAATGTCATAAGTCTGTATCAGGAAAGTCTTATATCCGCAAGCAAAGAGAAAGTGTATACCATACTTCATTGAAGGAGGTCATAGACCACTTCTCAATGTTGTCAAATTTTGGTTTTAGAAAAGGAATGTTATGCGACTTACATTCTATTTTGAAAGAGAGAAGCTAAAGGAATGTCATAACTCCATATCAGGAAAGTCTTATATCCGATAAAAAAGAGAAAGTAGATGGCATACACCATTGAAGGAGATCTTAGACCACTTCTCAAAGTTGTCAAATGTCTGTTTTGGAAGAGGAATGCAATGCGACTTACATCCTCTTCCAAAGAGAGAAGCTAAAGTAACGCCAAAACTCCATATCAAGAAGGTCTTATATCTGATAGCAAAGAGAAAGTAGATGCCATAATCCATTGAAGGAGGTCTTAGACTACTTATCAAAGTTTTCAAATGTCAGTTTTGGAAGAGGAATGCTATTCTACTTACATCCTATTCTAAAGAGAGAAGCTAAAGGAATGCCCTAACTCCGTATTAGGAAGGTCTTATATATGATAGCAAAGAGAAAGTGGATGTCATTCTCTATTGAAGGAGGTCTTAGACCACTTATTATTTTTAAATGTTAGTTTTAGAAGAGGAATGCTATGCGACTTACATTTTATTCTAAAGAGAGAAGCAAAAGGATTTTCATAAATCCGTATCAAGAAGGTCTAATATCCGATAGCAAAGAGAAAGTGGATGCCATACTCCATTGAAGACTTAGAACACTTTTCAAAGTTGTCAAATGTCAATTTTGGAAGAGGAATGCTATGCAACTTACATCTTATTCTAAAGAGACAAGCTAAAGGAATATTATAACTCTGTATCAGAAAAGTCTTATATCTGATAGCAAAGAGAAAGTGGATGTCATACTCCATTGAAGGAGGTCTTAGACCACTTCTAAAAATATCAAATGTCAGTTTTGGGAAGGAATGCTTAGAGAATAATATCCTGTCCCAAAAGAAAAGTTAAAGGGAAGCCATAATTCCGTGTTTGGAAGGTGTTACACCCAATAACAGAAGATAGATGTGTGTAATACACAAATAGGAATGTATTGTTTCTGAGCTTTCCGCTAGGGATTTGATTTTATCAGTTGAAATTGTTGTTTTGTAGAATTTTAGTTCATTTTGAAATTATGTAGGAGTTCATTTTCACATTTCTAGACCTACACAACTATCATCAATTGTTGTGGATTTTACCTTTTATAGTAAAATTAGAGTTTTATTTCACTACAAAAGATAACATATAGTGATACAAAAGATGTCAACAGTACGTCATATACCATAAGCAAGACATCATGACAAGACTAACATCAAAACATGGTAAAAGTTACCATATTATATTTTTTAAATATCAGTAATCTCGGATACTACTAGACCATCCATAGATATCCTACACTCGGAGATACTTTTGTAAACAAATTCCATGAAGAATAACTCGAGTGCTCAGACATTTACAGAAACATGGTAGTTCCAAAGTTTACAGTCCTTTAAGCTTTGGTATGGGTTACTATCCAATTGGAAACTTTTTAGGACTCATTCTCCATAGTGCTATTGAGATTCGTTGCTTGCTCACACTTATATGCAATGTTTAGCTACGCCAGCTCCATTTCCTTGTAGGATTAACACTGATCCTCATGGGAGGGTGATGCAAGTCGATTTAGTGTGTTAATTTTGTAAATATTTTTCAATATTACAAGATACACACGATAGATACAATAACAAAATATAAAATTAATCCCAACAAAATATCTTCAATTATAAAAGTTTTATCTTTAATTAATATTTAAACTATCAAATCTCCTTTAATAATAATGCAAGTATATGTATCACTCAAGTAATAAAGGCCTCTAATGGAGTCCTAGATATCGATCCCATGGGAAAGTTGGAAATGCCTGTAAAGAAGTTCCTAAAATATAATGTAAAGTACTATTTTAAAACTATAAAAAGTAATGTCGGCACAATTTTAGGAGTCCTATGGAAGCTGTCGNTATGAAATCAAACCGATCCCATATCTTTCATTATTTTGATGAAATAGCACTACACCTCAATCTATGTATCTAACTAAAAAGATGAACACATGAATTGACAGTGAGGCTCAATCAAATAAACTAAGAAATATATGACATCCATTTGGTCTACGAAACCATTTTATTATAAGCCGACAAGTTCCCCTTTTTAATATTGAAAATTAAATAGGGTTTATATTAAGTTAGGTTCATTAAGGCAAGCCCTTATAGTTAAATTCAACTTAGATAACTGAAGTCACCTAAGAAAACTCTCGATAAAAATCAGGAGATATTGTCTTAAAAAATTTCAAAGGATAGGACTTTTCAAGGAGATCAGACAAAGAGAGGTGAAATGAGAATAACTTAAATTTGAAACATTTATTTTTGAAATCTAAAGGAAGAGGAACTAGGGGATGTCATGGATCCCGAGGAGAACCTCGGCGACTTCCCAATCTATGTTGTGATTTTGTTTCAATTCAGAAGAGAAATACTTAAGTTTTTCATCTTGCCAATTTTTTTAATTAGGGCTTACATTCATGTGAAATAATCACACAAATAGCTTGGAGGATGTGAGGGTTTAGGTCATAATGAATGAGAACCTCAGAATTTTAAAGAGAGTTATGGGTTATATTGTATAATAGAGCCCTACAAAGTCCTGAAAAAGTTGAGGACTTATGCCACACTAGGCGGACAACCTAGAAACATATGACTTAGTTGTTTAATTCTAAAGAATGGTTTAGTTGGTGTAGACATGTTTTGTTGTTGAAGATTGCCACACTACACACAATGCTGGCTCCAAGCTCCTCATTGTAGCAAGTTTAAGTTTTCTAATATGTCAAGTCTTGATGTCAAATCAAATATTTCCTAAGGATATGGTTATTTAAATATCATGAAGATGTTAAAATTGATTAAAGCGACACCAGTTAGGATCCCACGGTTCCCTCGTTCCGGCACCACTATTTTCTTTAGATTCACTTAGCCCAAATGAATTTACAAAACTTGGGGTTCGACCTGAACTTGGGTTTGGCCATGCCTAGAGCTTGGATCTAGGATAATTAAAAGTTCAATTTGATGTGGAACATTGTCATGAGCCATTTGGGTATCAATTGCGTTGAAATTGGAAGGTCATGAAGTTCAATTTAAAGAGATGTGGATTTCGGGGCAAAATTGGTTGTTTTGCTTTGGATTGGATTTAGGCTAGGTTTGAGTTTATTTCTAGGCCAATTGAGGGTTAAATTTGGTGTAAGGGGATGTTATGAAGAGTGTAGGAGGTGAATTTGGTATAATTGAATGGGCTAGGAAGTTCAATTTGGTGGAATTTTGAAATTAGGCTAATTTTGGGGCATTTGAATTAAGCTTGGGATTTGGACTTGGAATTAGGTTCAGTTGGGCTAGAATTTTATTTCAATTGGGTTGGGACATGATGAAGTTTTTTACCTCACTTTTGGTTGAGGTTTAGTTTTTCTTCTTTAGTAGCTTAAGGTCTAGCCATAGGACTTTCTTGTTGACTATTCTTAGAAAACTAGAAAAGGAACCCTCACCAGTAGAAGAACTACACTCCTCTTTGCTCAACTTGAAGCTCTACATATTGGTCCTGACCGCACTTAGTAGGTGAGGTCATTATGGGGGAGCTCAAGGAGAGTTCCCATAGGACTATCTGACCTTAGGGTAACCCAGGGAGATGGTCTGGGGCTAAGGTACTCACTTGCACTCACTCTCACTCACAATCCCCCACAACCCTAAACTTAAATTTTCCTAACTTTGGTCCCACGATCCTTTGGGAGACTCATGTAGATGGTCCCCTAAACCCATTAGCCCTAGGCTAGGGTTTAGCTCAGACCAGTACATAGAGGACCCAAATTGGGTTTCCATTGGTCCATAACTCATTTATGGTGGTTAGCTCTCCAATTCTACCCAAAATATTCAACTTGACCTTTTATCCCAAAACCTTCCCAAATTACCTAAACACGACCAAATCCCAAATTTGGTTAAAATCCTTAAATTCATACAAAATATCCAAACTTGTTATTAAATCATTGCAAACCTTTTGAAAATACTCAAATTACCCAAAACCACNAACATTTTGTCCCAAAACCTTCCCAAATTACCTAAACACCCCCAAATCCCAAATTTGGTCAAAATCCTTAAATCCATACAAAATATCCAAACTTGTTATTAAATCATTGCAAACCTTTTGAAAATACTCAAATTACCCAAAACCACCCAAAATTCCAAATTTACCAAAATACCCCTAAAATTGCCAAAATTACAGAAACACCCTCGGCACTCCAAACTTTCCAAAACCTTCAAAATCACTCCAAATGTCTCCAAAACCCATTTGGACCCCTCAATTAGACCCAATTTGATCATTTTGACCAAAACCCCCAAATTGCCTTTAAGGGCCCAATTTCCCCAAATTCACCTCAAAAGTTCATCAATCTGGTCCCAATTTCCCCTAATTTCAACCTAAACTCAAATTCACCTTCCATTTTATCAATTTAAAATAAATACAAGCTCAATTGGCCCATGATTTGAGCCAAATTTTGATCTAGGTCAAAGCCCCAATTTTGGCTACATAACTTAATCTCAACTAATTGAACCTCATAGCCTACTCAATTTACTCTAATTTGTGTTGAAAACTCTTCATAAAAATCCTACACATCAAACTTGACCTTCAATTTGCCTTGGTGAAGCCTCAATTTTATTTAATTTCAAACTAAATCCAAAAATCCCCAAATTTGCCTCAAATTGGCTATGTCTCCAAGTTCCACCAAATTGATTGTTTTAGCCCCAACATTGGCACCCAATTTATGTTTAAAACTCTTAATGACATTCCTATTGACCATTTTAAACAATTAGTTTGGAATTATCCCAAGCCTAGCCCAATCTAGACACAAGTCTAGCCCAACATGCCCAAAATGACCAAATTTCCAAAATCCTTCAAATTGAACCCCCAATTCAACTCAAAATCATTTCATTCCTTCACCAAAACTCTTCATTACAATCATCTACACAATTTTGATCAATCATTTGGGCTCAAAGTCATGGCTAGCCTAACCCAAACCCAACCTTTGGTCATTTGGACCCAAATTGAACCTATACACCAAAATTGACCTAATCACCCTAAAGTCTCCAAATTTGTATTTCCATAGCCACTAATCTCTTCCTTTGGACCAGGCTAAACAACACTAAACCCACCCAAGCATGATATCTACCAATGGATCCCCAAATTAAGGGATTCATTCCCTTTTTTGGGCCTTAATAAAAAATCTCACTCATCATCACTAACCCTTGGGGGTAAATCATAATTAAGCCTCCCCTTGACTCACCTGACTTCCTGACCACCTCCCCCAGCCCAGCAGGCTGGACCAGTCACTGGAAAACCCCAAAATTAAGAGCTCCAAGGCCAAATCAAACACAATTTTAACCCAAGAGGCCACCTCACCCTAATTAACCTTTGGAGTTCCTCAGCCCTCCAACCAAGTCCAGGCCCTGAGCTTCCCTCTCCAGACATGGATATAAAAATTAACCTCTACAGTCAACATAGAGGTGCTAACATTTTCTTAAGGAGACCCCCCTAAATTGCTCCCAAAGCCTCTTTGAGACCTCCTCAGTGCAACTCAACCACTTCTTTACCCCAATTCCCCTTGCTGAAGTTCAATTTTTGAGATCAAATCCTTGCCGAAGAGAGGACAGAGCTCCCCACAACTTTAAAGTGAAATAAAAATCAAATTAAACTCACGCACACTTTCACAACAATGAAAGAAGATAAAGCCCCATCAAAACCCCTCCCAGAGAGCCTCTACACTAAACATTGATGAACATCCAAATTCGGCCTTGATTGAATTTGGGTCTAGACCTTTCACCACAACTAGAGGCTCAATCCTTAGCCTCCTTAGACCTCCACAAATGTGTCAATCACCTTTGATTGAAGCTTCCCTTCTCAGAGCAAAGATATTGAACTTCCCCTCTTCCCGAGCCTATTTTGATTCTCCATNTCCCCAAATTGCCTTTAAGGGCCCAATTTCCCCAAATTTAGCTCAAATGTTCATCAATCTGGTCCCAATTTCCCCTAATTTCAATCCTAAACTCAAATTCACCTTCCATTTTATCAATTTAAAATAAGTACAAGCTCAATTGGCCCATGATTTGAGCCAACTTTTGATCTAGGTCAAACCCCCAATTTTGGCTACATAACTTAATCTCAACTAATTGAACCCCAAAGCCTACTCAATTTACTCCAATTTGTGTTGAAAACTCTTCATAAAAATCATACACATCAAACTTGACCTTCAATTTTCCTTGGTGAAGCCTCAATTTCATTTAATTTCAAACCAAATCCAAAAATCCCCAAATTTACCCCAATTGTGTTATGTCTCCAAGTTCCACAAAATTGATTGTCATAGCCCCAAAATTGGCACCCAATTTATGTTGAAAACTCTTAATGACAGTCCTATTGATCATTTTAAACAATTAGTTTGGAATTATCCCAATCCTAGCCCAATCTAGACCCAAGTCTAGCCCAACATGCCCAAAATGACCAAATTTCCAAAATCCTTCAAATTGAACCCCCAATTCAACTCAAAATCATTTCAATCCTTCACCAAAACTCTTCATTACAATCATCTACACAATTTTGATCAATCATTTGGGCTCAAAGTCATGGCTAGCCTAACCCAAACCCAACCTTTGGTCATTTGGACCCAAATTGAACCTATACACAAAAATTGACCTAATCACCCTAAAGTCTCCAAATTTGTATTTCCATAGCCACTAAGCTCTTCCTTTGGACCAGGCTAAACAACACTAAACCCACCTAAGCATGATATGGACCAGTGGATCCCCAAATTAAGAGATTCATTCCCTTTTTTGGGCCTTAATAAAAAAATCTCCTTCATCATCACTAACCCTTTGGGGTAAATCATAATTAAGCCTCCCCTGACTCACCTGACTTCCTGACCACCTCCCCTGGCCCTGCAGGCTGGACCAGTCACTGGAAAACCCCAAAATTAAGAGCTCCAAAGCCAAATCAAACCCAATTTTAACCCGAGAGGCCACCTCACCCTAATTAACCTTTGGAGTTCCTCAGCCCTCCACCCAAGTCCCGGCCCTAAGCTTCCCTCTCCAGACATGGATATAAAAATTAACCTCTACGGTCAACAGAGAGGTGCTAACATTTTCTTAAGGATACCCCCCTAAATTGCTCTCAAAGCCTCTTTGAGACCTCCTGAGTGCAACTCAACCACTTCTTTACCCTAATTCCCCTTGCCAAAGTTCAATTTTTGAGATCAAATCCTTGCCCAAGAGAGGACAGAGCTCCGCACAACTTTAAAGTGAAATAAAAATCAAATTAAACTCACGCACACCTTCACAACAATGAAAGAAGATAAAGCCCCATCAAACCCCCTCACAAAGAGCCTCTACACTAAACATTTATGAACATCCAAATTCGGCCTTGATCGAATTTGGGTCTAGACCTTTCACCAAAACTAGAGGCTCGATCCCTAGCCTCCTTAGACCTCCACAAATGTGTCAAGCACTTCTGATTGAAGCTTCCCTTATCAGAGCAAAGATATTGAACTTCCCCTCTTCTCGTGCCTATTTTGATTCTCCATTTGATTAAGGTTAGTTTAATGGCATGTTTATTGTATGGATGTGTTTGTTACACTTAGAAGAGTTCATAGGATCAAACCCGAGGTCATTTGGTTGAGAAATGAGTGAGATCTTAAGGTTTTAGGGTTAACAGTTGTGAGTTCACTCTATTTGGGGATGATGACGCGGAGCAATTAGATCACGTGTGTGTCAAATGGAGGGCTCCAATTGCGTCGGATGGGAGCATTGTTCAAAAAGCGCGGGCCGAGTCAGCGGCTACATGGAAGGCAACGTCCATCCAGAGCGTGCCACGCGTGTTTTCAGAAATATCGTATGATTACGTGCTGTCGCACGTTTAAATAGAAAAATAGGGATTTAAATAATTCAAAAAATGTTCCCTAACTTTAAAAATTCATATTTTGGTGTAAAAAAATCACAAAAATAAAATATAAATACCCTAGTGCTTAGTGAACAGAGGAGAACAATGTGGAAATGGTTTGGAGTTTATTTGACGCATATTTTATTTTTAAATAATTAAATACTGATTTGAGTATTTTAACTCTCCATGTATGTAAACATTTCACCATGGCTTAATATTTTGGCATGTTGTTGCCTTTGTCTTGGGGGATATTTTCTGATTTTTCCAAAGTCAAAGAAGGCCTATAGACAGAGATCCATATTTTTCAAGTTTATGTCTATTACGTGCATAAATTAATCATAATAACTAGTCTGTTGCTTAGAAAAATCCAAAGAAATTTTGGAAGGTTTATTGTGACCAGAGAATCCTTTGGAAAATTTTTCATGGGCCAAGTCATTAAGAACACACTTAAAGCTCACAAAACCCTAAAACACAAAGATAACTAATTTTGCAAAAATAAACATCCAAATGACTTGATTTTTATTCTTCATTAAGATTTAAAGTTTAGAGAACTCCCCATAAAACTTTCAAAATATTTGGAGCTTATTTGATAACTTAACTTGATTTTCTATATTAAGAGAATTTTTGACACCAAAATAAATTTTTAATAATTAAAATATAACTCAAAAAATTATAAAAATTGGTTTTGGGAGTTCTCTGTGAACATAGGAATTTGATAGAGATAAAATAAAAACTTCATTTTTAAGCATATTTTTAATGTTTAAATAAGGTCAGATGAAAATTCCAAAGTCAGATGAAAATTCTAAAGTCATTTGAATTAAATTTTATGAATTATGAAGTGATAGAGTGTTGACCTCATTTTTGGTTGAGGTTTAATTTTTCCTCTATAGTAGCCTAAAGTCTAGCCATAGGATTTTCATATTGATTATTCTTTAAAAACTAGACATGGAACCCTCACCATTAGAAATCCCAAATTTATCTCTACTCAGCTTGAATTTCCACATGTTGCTCTCAACCACTAAATACTTAGTAGGTGGGGTCACTGTGGGGGAAACTCAAGATGAGTCACCCTTAGGATTGCTGGAGCTTAAGTTGACCTTGGGTGTTAGTTATAGAGCTAAGACAGTCACTACACTTATCTGCACACACACTCACTCACAACCCTGAACTCAAAGCATTCACTACACTTATCTGCACTCACAATCACTGACAATCCTTAACTCAAATTTCTAGCCTAGATCCCTTGATCTTTTGGGATACTCATGTAGATGATCCCCTAAACCTAC
>JXCR01148994.1:185840-197807 GCA_002079205.1 Phalaenopsis hybrid cultivar
TATGGGTTGGCTAAGACCCCTATGTAGAGAACCAAAAATGGGGTTTCCCTTAGTCCATAGCTTATTGGTGATGGTTGGTACCTCAAATCTACCAAAATACCCATCTTGGCCTTTTACCCCTAAAACACCCCCAAATTACCAAAATACCCCTCTTGGGCCCAAAATTCCAAAAATTCTAAAAATCCCCAAAAAATCCCAATAAATTGTATATATTCCTAATTTCATTTCTCTTAACAACCACATGACCCAATTTGGCCAATTTGACCATCTTCAACCGAAACCCCCAAATTGCCCTTTAAAGTCCAAAATTTCCCCAAATCCAACTCAAATGACCATCAATTTGATCTCAATGGGCCCCAATTCCAACCCTAAACTCAAATTTACATTAAATATGACCAAATTAAACCAAATCCAAGCTCAATTGGTCCATGATTTGAGCCCAATTTTGATTGAGTCAAAACCCCAATTTTGACCATATGACATAATCACACCAAATTGAACCTATAGCCTAGTCAATTGGCCTAAATTAATGTTGAAAAATATTTATAACATGCCTATACATCAAAATAAACCATAAATTGACCTTGGTGAAGTCGCAAATCCATTTGATTTTGGCCTAAACCCAAAATTCTTAAATTTAGCCCCAAAGTGGCTAAATCCCCAAATTTCACTCAATCGATTGTCTTAACCTCCAAATTGCCATCAAAATCATGTTGAAAACTCTTCATGAGGTCCCTATTGACCATGTACAACAATCAATTTAGACTTAGCCCATGGCTAACCGAAGCTAGACCCAAGTGTAGCCCAACATGACCAAATTGATTAAAGTTCAAAATTCCCTCAAATTGACTCCCCAATTGGACTCAAAACCACTTCCATCCTTCACCAAAGTTGTTACTTATGATCATATACACCAAATGAAACAATTATTTTTACCAATTGACATGGCTAATCTAGCCCAAACCCAAGTTTTGGTTATTTGCACCCACTTAGACCCATGCACTAAATGTGACCTAACCACCCTAAGGCCACCAAATTAACTCCACCAAAGCCATTAGTTGGACTTAGCGACTAGTCCAAAGACCATGAAATCACATAAATCAAGCCATGGACCAAAGGTTCCCCAAATTAAGGGATCTTATTTCCAAAAATGCACATGCTTAAGATATCTTTGCCAAATCAAAGCACATTTGCATTAAATTGCTGTGATGGATTCCTCGGGGTTTCTTGAGCTCCTAGCCACCTCCCCCTGGCCGGTAGGCCAGCCTAGTTGCCAAAAATGCCAAAAACCAAGAGCCACTCCCATGGCACCTGACCTAAATCAAACCTAGAGGCCAGCACATCCAAATCAAATTGAAGAGCTCCTCTGCCCTCCACCTAAGCACTACAATGCACCCAAACTTATGCTCTGAGATCCACCCCATGGTCATTTTTATAAAAACTCACCTCCCACGGCCATGGGAGGTGTGCTGAAATTTTCTTAGAGAGGTCTCTCCAAACTTCACACGGAGCTTCCCTAAAATCCCCTCAGTGCATTCCAACCATTTTCCCTCACCCATTCCCATTGTCGGAGCTCAATTTTGACTTGAAACCCTGCTGGAAACCAGGACAGAGCCTAATACACCTACACACTCCACCAAACTTCAATTACTTATGCGCACACCTTCACAAGAGTGAAAGAAGCCAAAGCCCCATTAAATCCCCCTTCCATAGAGCCTCTACAATAGCTCTAGACCAACACCTGAAGTCGAGCTTGGTCAAATTCATTCCTAAGCCTTACACTAAGACCACTGACTCCATCCCTAGCCTCCTTGGACCCCAACAAATGTGCCGAGCACCTCTGATTGAAGCCTCCCTTCTCAGAGCAAAGGTATAAAACTTCTTCTTCTCCTGAGCTTATTTTGATTCTCCATTTACTTAAGCTTGATTTCATGGCATTTTAACCATATGGATGTGTTTGTCTCACTTAGAAGAGTCCATAGGATCAAACCCAAAGTGATTTGGTTGAGTCTAGGCTGAGATCTTAAGGTTTTACTGTGGACGGTCATGCAATCATTCTATCGGGGAAGATGATAGAGAGCCGTTTGATCAAGCGTGTATCAAATGGACGGGGGAGATCGAGTCGGACAGCGCTTCGGGACATAAACTGCGAGCCGAGTCAGTAGTTACGTGGACGGCTGTGTCCAACCAGAGCACACCACGCATGCCTTCGGAGCTGCCTAGGATCTAGTTAGCACGCGCTATTTATATAGATAAATAGGGCTTTTCCTATTTATTTAAATACCCTTAACTTAGAAAATTCATAACTTTCGTAGAAAAATCACAAAAAAAAATACCCACTTGCTCAGTGAACAAAGGAGAACAATGTGGAACAAATTTCAAGTCCTGCAAAAATAAAATAAAAATACGCACTTGCTCAGTGAACAAAGGAAAACAATGTGGAATAGATTTCAAGTCCATTTGGTGCATATTTTATTTTTAATTGATTAAAAATTGTTTGGGATCATTTGATTCTCCATGCATAATGGCACATCACCTTGACTTGGAATTTTAGAATGTTGTAGCCTCTGTCTGGGAAGTACTCTCTGATTTTTCCAAAGTCAGAGGAGCCTCCTATACAGAGAGCCATATTTTTCAAGTTATTTCACATTATTTCTTTAAAATAATCATGAAAATTAACATATTGGTTATAAATTCTAAGAAAATTTTGGAAGGTCCACCATGACTAGAGAAACCTTTGAAAATAATTTCATGGGTCTGACATTTAAAATGACCTTAAATTTTACAAACACTAAATCACTAAGATAATTAATTTTGAAAAATTTAAACATCTAAATGACTTGATTTTTGATCTCCACTGAGACTTATGATCCAGAAAACTCATCATTAAAATTTAAAAAAATTTTGAGTTCATTTGACACCCTAAATTGATTTTTAAAGATAAATACCACTTTTAACACTTAAATAATTTATAAAAATCAAAATATAACTCAAAAAATTATGAAACTTAGTTTTTTGACTTCTCTGTGATTAGGGCTATTTTCTAAAAATAAAATGATATTTAAAATAAAAATTTGATTTTTAACCTATTCTAAATTTTTAAATAATTAAAAATCCATAAAAATCACAAAAATAATAAAACTCATGGAAGTGCTCTAAATTGTTTCCTAATCACTTAGGAACAATTAGAATATTTGTCCTAATTTTCTAAATAAAGATATTGAATTTTAAAGCTTAAAAATAATTTTTAAACGCTAAAAAATGAGTTTACACTAAAATAATTCTAATAAATCAAAGAAAGATAAAAAAAAATTATAAAATTTGCTCCTCTCAGTTCTCTGACCTTAGGGAGATTTTTTAAAAATATAAAACTTAATTTTCACAACATAAAATATTTTATTTTTATTAAATAACCCAGAATTTAAAATAATTCTTATAAATCACAAAAAATTCAAAACATTATGAAATTTGATCCAAAGGCTTCTCAGTCTAGGTATACCTCCAATAAAAATTTCAAACGATTATAATTTACCTTGGTCAAGTTAGGAATTTTCTTTGAAAAATTCTATCTTTACATGAAAATAATTACATAAATTAAATTAATTTTTGAAAAAAATCACATTTTCTCCTCTGATGTCTCAATTGACCCATAAATCAGGTAGGATAAAAATTTCAAAGTCATTTGAATTGAATTTGACAAATTATGAGGTATTAGAGCCTTAGGGGCAAATGTGTAATTTTGGAAATTTTGCCTTAATTAACATCTAAGCTTAATTCAAGGAGGGAAAATGGATAACCTCTGATCTTAATCAATTTATTTGATTCTTGAAACACAAGGGGTTAATTGGTAGAAACCAATTTCACTTTCCTCATTAAAAAGTTAAGTTAATAAATTTCTAAATTATTAAGATTCTGAAGTTTATTAAAATTAAATGATCCTGGACTTAGGGGTATAATTTTTGAAGTCAATAATTAATCATTCTAATACCCATATCTTGATTTTCAAATGAAATCCAAATCATGAATCATAACCACTTAAAGCTTAACCCTTTTTAAAATTAATTAAGACACTCACCTAGGCCTTAAGGGGTTTGTGATGACTTAGGCTAAATAAAATAAATTGGTTAAACAAAGATTAGAGAAATAAACATGATTAAATCAAACATCTTTGAAACACCAACTAAGCCCAATTAGGACTAAAATTTGTCTAAGTGTTAAAATTACACTAACTCCCCTTCAAGGGTCTTCACCCTTATAATTCTCAAATTAAATGATAAATGATAATTACCCTATTCTTAGGGATAATTGAGACATCAATGTTCAGAGTACAGGTATTTACAGGATGGACCATTAAGCAATATAATAAGTTTAAATGGACTTGAGGCTTTTCACCGGGTATTTTCAGGATGAATCATTAAGCACCATAATGAGTTTAAACGGACTCAAGGCTTTTCACTAGTATTAGGATGAACCCCCTATTCTTATGGATAATTGAGACATCAATGTTCACTGAGTAATAAGGGTATTTACAGGATGAACCATTAAGCAATTTTAAATTGACTCGAGGCTTTTCACCAGTTGGTGAGAGGGAGGCATGGACCTGCTTCCCCCTCCTAACCTGTTGGATACCTCAAAGGCCTATTAAACTTAATATTCTTCGCTCAATGAAATCATCCTTAGTTAAACTCTTAAGGACTCACCAAGATATGACATAGGGTTAGGAAAATTACCAAAATTTTACCTTCCTGCTCTTCATAAACTGCCTTAACATGCATTTTAAGTATCAAGTGGTGGAACGAGAAGACTCGCCAGGTACACTTTTACAGTTTTCAGCATTGTCTTTCTTGTACTTTCATACTGTATTTTTATACCTGCAAATTTGCATGCTAAACAGCGATGCCACCCTGTATGAAAACTGAAACTATCAGGATAGACACATAACCATAACCATAACCAAAACCAAAATTAAAATCAACCAAGATAAAATTCAACGCCACAACATTCAAAATATAAAATAACTCAAAATTTAATCANATCTTTCATTTTTTTGATGAAAGAGCACTACACCTCAATCTATGTATCTATCTAAAAAGATAAACACATGAATTGATAGTGAGGCTCAATCAAATAAACTGAGAAATATATGACATCCATTTGGTCTACGAAACCATTTTATTATAAGCCGACAAGTTCCCCTTTTTAATATGAAAAATTAAAAAGGGTTTATATTAAGCTAGGTTCATTAAGGCAAGTCCTTATAGTTAAATTCAACTTAGATAACTGAAGTCACCTAAGAAAACTCTCGATAAAAATCAGGAGATGTTGTCTTAAGAAAATTCAAAGGATAGGACTTTTCAAGGAGAGAAGACAAAGAGAGGTGAAATGAGAATAACTTAAATTTGAAACATTTATTTTTGAAATCTAAAGGAAGAGGAACTAGGGGATGTCATGGATCCTGAGGAGAACCTCGGCGACTTCCCAATCTATGCTGTGATTTTGTTTCAATTCAGAGGAGAAATATTTAAGTGTTTCATCCTACCAATTTTATTAATTAGGGCTTACATTCATGTGAAATAATCACACAAATAGCTTGGAGGATGTGAGGGTTTAGGACGTAATGAATGAGAACCTCATAATTTTAAAGAGAGTTAGGGCTTATATTGTATAGTAGAGCCATACAAATTCCTGAAAAAGTTGAGGACTTATGCCACACTAGGCGGACAACCTAAAAACATATGACTTAGTTGTTTAATTCTAAAGAATGGTTTAGTTGGTGTAAACATGTTTTGTTGTTGAAGATTGCCGCACTGCACACAATGCTGGCTCCAAGCTCCTCATCGTAGCATGTTTAAGTTTTCTAATATGTCAAGTCTTGATGTCAAATCAAATATTTCTTAAGGTTATGGTTATTTAAATATCATGGGGATGTTAAAATTGATTAAAGCGACACCAGTTAGGATCCCACGGTTCCCTCGTTCCGACACCACTATTTTCTTCAGATTCACTTAGTCCAAATGAATTTACAAAACTTGGGGTTCGACCTGAACTTGGGTTTGGCCATGCCTAGAGCTTGGATCTAGGATAATTAAAAGTTCAATCTGATGTGGAACATTGTCATGAGCCATTTGGGTATCAATTGCGTTGAAATTGGAAGGTTATGAAGTTCAATTTAAAGAGATTTGCATTTTGGGGAAAAATTGGTTGTTTTGCTTTGGATTGGATTTAGGCTAGGTTTGAGTTTATTTCTAGGCCAATTGAGGGTTAAATTTTGTGTAAGGGGATGTTATGAAGAGTGTAGGAAGTGAATTTGGTATAATTGAATGGACTAGGAAGTTCAATTTGGTGGAATTTTGAAATTAGGCAAATTTTGTGGCATTTGAATTAAGCTTGGGATTTGGACTTGGAATTAGGTTCAGTTGGGATAGAATTTTATTTCAATTGGGTTGGGACATGATGAAGTTTTTTTACCTCACTTTCGGTTGAGGTTTAGTTTCTCTTCTTTAGTAGCTTAAGGTCTAGCCATAGGACTTTCTTGTTGACTATTCTTAGAAAACTAGAAAAGGAACCCTCACCATTAGAAATTCTACACTCCTCTTTGCTCAACTTGAAGCTCTACATATTGGTCCTGACCGCCCTTAGTAGGTGGGGTCATTATGGGGGAGCTGAAGGAGAGTTCCCATAGGACTATCTGCCTTAGGGTTAACCCTGGGAGATGGTCTGGGGCTAAGGTACTCACTTGCACTCACTCTCACTCACAATCCCTCACAACCCTAAACCTAAATTTTCCTAAGTTTGGTCCCATGATCCTTTGGGAGACTCATGTAGATGATCCCTTAAACCCATTAGCCCTAGGCTAGGGTTTAGCTCAGACCAATACATAGAGGACCCAAATGGGGTTTCCATTGGTCCATAACTCATTTATGGTGGTTAGCTCTCCAATTCTACCCAAAATATTCAACTTGACCTTTTATCCCAAAACCTTCCCAAATTACCTAAACACGACCAAATCCCAAATTTGGTTAAAATCCTTAAATTCATACAAAATATCCAAACTTGTTATTAAATCATTGCAAACCTTTTGAAAATACTCAAATTACCCAAAACCACCCAAAATTCCAAATTTACCAAAATACCCCTAAAATTGCCAAAATTACAGAAACACCCTCTGCACCTCAAACTTTCCCAAAACCTTCAAAATCACTCCAAATGTCTCCAAAACCCATTTGGACCCCTCAATTAGACCCAATTTGATCATTTTGACCAAAACCCCCAAATTGCCTTTAAGGGCCCAATTTCCCCAAATTCACCTCAAAAGTTCATCAATCTGGTCCCAATTTCCCCTAATTTCAACCTAAACTCAAATTCACCTTCCATTTTATCAATTTAAAATAAATACAAGCTCAATTGGCCCATGATTTGAGCCAAATTTTGATCTAGGTCAAAGCCCCAATTTTGGCTACATAACTTAATCTCAACTAATTGAACCTCATAGCCTACTCAATTTACTCTAATTTGTGTTGAAAACTCTTCATAAAAATCCTACACATCAAACTTGACCTTCAATTTGCCTTGGTGAAGCCTCAATTTTATTTAATTTCAAACTAAATCCAAAAATCCCCAAATTTGCCTCAAATTGGCTATGTCTCCAAGTTCCACCAAATTGATTGTTTTAGCCCCAACATTGGCACCCAATTTATGTTTAAAACTCTTAATGACATTCCTATTGACCATTTTAAACAATTAGTTTGGAATTATCCCAAGCCTAGCCCAATCTAGACACAAGTCTAGCCCAACATGCCCAAAATGACCAAATTTCCAAAATCCTTCAAATTGAACCCCCAATTCAACTCAAAATCATTTCATTCCTTCACCAAAACTCTTCATTACAATCATCTACACAATTTTGATCAATCATTTGGGCTCAAAGTCATGGCTAGCCTAACCCAAACCCAACCTTTGGTCATTTGGACCCAAATTGAACCTATACACCAAAATTGACCTAATCACCCTAAAGTCTCCAAATTTGTATTTCCATAGCCACTAATCTCTTCCTTTGGACCAGGCTAAACAACACTAAACCCACCCAAGCATGATATCTACCAATGGATCCCCAAATTAAGGGATTCATTCCCTTTTTTGGGCCTTAATAAAAAATCTCACTCATCATCACTAACCCTTGGGGGTAAATCATAATTAAGCCTCCCCTTGACTCACCTGACTTCCTGACCACCTCCCCCAGCCCAGCAGGCTGGACCAGTCACTGGAAAACCCCAAAATTAAGAGCTCCAAGGCCAAATCAAACACAATTTTAACCCAAGAGGCCACCTCACCCTAATTAACCTTTGGAGTTCCTCAGCCCTCCAACCAAGTCCAGGCCCTGAGCTTCCCTCTCCAGACATGGATATAAAAATTAACCTCTACAGTCAACATAGAGGTGCTAACATTTTCTTAAGGAGACCCCCCTAAATTGCTCCCAAAGCCTCTTTGAGACCTCCTCAGTGCAACTCAACCACTTCTTTACCCCAATTCCCCTTGCTGAAGTTCAATTTTTGAGATCAAATCCTTGCCGAAGAGAGGACAGAGCTCCCCACAACTTTAAAGTGAAATAAAAATCAAATTAAACTCACGCACACTTTCACAACAATGAAAGAAGATAAAGCCCCATCAAAACCCCTCCCAGAGAGCCTCTACACTAAACATTGATGAACATCCAAATTCGGCCTTGATTGAATTTGGGTCTAGACCTTTCACCACAACTAGAGGCTCAATCCTTAGCCTCCTTAGACCTCCACAAATGTGTCAATCACCTTTGATTGAAGCTTCCCTTCTCAGAGCAAAGATATTGAACTTCCCCTCTTCCCGAGCCTATTTTGATTCTCCATTTGATTAAGGTTAGTTTAATGGCATGTTTATCGTATGGATGTGTTCGTTACACTTAGAAAAGTTCATAGGATCAACCCCGAGGTCATTTGGTTGAGAAATGAGTGAGATCTTAAGGTTTTAGGGTTAAAAGTTGCGAGTTCACTCTATTTGGGGATGATGACGCAGAGCAATTAGATAGCGCGTGTATCAAATGGAGGGCTCCAATTACGTCGGATGGGAGCATTGTTCATAAAGTGCGGGCCGAGTCAGCGACTGCATGGAAGGCAACGTCCATCCAGAGTGTGCCACGCGTGTTTTCAGAACTATCGTGTGATTACGTGCTGTCGCACGTTTAAATAGAAAAATAGGGATTTAAATAATTCAAAAAATGTTCCCTAACTTCAAAAATTCATATTTTGGTGTAGAAAAATCACAAAAATAAAATATAAATACCCTAGTGTTTAGTGAACAGAGGAGAACAATGTGGAAATGGTTTGGAGTTTATTTGACGCATATATTATTTTTAAATAATTAAATACTGATTTGAGTATTTTAACTCTCCATGTATGTAAACATTTCACCATGGCTTAATATTTTGGCATGTTGTTGCCTCTGTCTTGGGGGATATTTTCTGATTTTTCCAAAGTAAAAAAAGGCCTCTAGACAGAGATACATATTTTTCAAGTTTATGTCTATTACGTGCATAAATTAATCATAATAACTAGTGTGTTGCTTAGAAAAATCCAAAAGAAATTTTGGAAGGTTTATTGTGACCAGAGAACCCTTTGGAAATTTTTCATGGGCCAAGTCATTAAGAACACACTTAAATCTCACAAAACCCTAAAACACAAAGATAACTAATTTGGGAAAAATAAACATCTAAATGACTTGATTTTTATTCTTCATTAAGATTTAAAGTTTAGAGAACTCCGCATAAAACTTTCAAAATATTTGGAGCTTATCTGATAACTTAACTTGATTTTCATATTAAATGGAATTTTTGACACCAAAATAATTTTTAATAATTAAAATATAACTCAAAAAATTATAAAAATTGGTTTTGGGAGTTCTCTGTGATCAGAGGAATTTGATAGAGATAAAATAAAAACTTCATTTTTAAGCATACTTTTAATGTTTAAATAAGGTCAGATGAAAATTCCAAAGTCAGATGAAAATTCCAAAGTCATTTGAATTAAATTTTATGAATTATGAAGTGATAGAGTGTTGACCTAATTTTTGGTTGAGGTTTAGTTTTTCCTCTGTAGTAGCCTAAAGTCTAGCCATAGGATTTTCATATTGACTATTCTGAGAAAACTAGACATGGAACCCTCACCATTAGAAATTCCAAATTCTTCTCTACTCAGCTTGAAGTTCCACATGTTGCTCTCAACCCATAAATACTTAGTAGGTGGGGTCATTGTAGGGGAAACTCAAGATGAGTCACCCTTAGGATTGCTGGACCTTAGGGTTGACCTTGGGTGTTGGTGCTTGAGCTAAGGCACTCACTACACTCATCTACACCCACATTCACTCACAACCCTGAACTCAAATTTTAGCCTAGATCCCTTGATCTTTTGGGATACTCATAAAGATGGTCCCCTAAACCTACTAGCCCAGGGCTATGGTTTGGCTAAGACCACTATGTAGAGGACCTAAAATGGGGTTTCCTTTGTTCCATGGCTTTAGCCTAGATCCCTTGATCTTTTGGGATACTCATAAAGATGGTCCCCTAAACCTACTAGCCCAGGGATATGGTCTGGCTAGAACCACTACATAGAGGACCCAAAATGGGGTTTCCATTGGTCCAAACCTAGATCCCTTGATCTTTTGGGATACTTATTAGCCCTAGGGCTATGGTTTGGCTAAGACCCCTATGTAGAGGACCAAAAATGGGGTTTCCATTGGTCCATGGCTTATTGGTGATGGTTGGTACCTCAACTCTACCAAAATACCCATCTTGGTCTTTTACCCCTAAAACACCCCCAAATTACCAAAATACCCCTCTAGGACCCAAAATTCCAAAAATTCTAAAAATCCCCAGAAAATCCTAATAAATCCTAAATATTCCCAATTTCATTTCTCTCAACAACCACATGACCCAATTTGGCCAATTTGACCATCTTCAACCAAAACCCCCAAATTTCCCTTTAAAGTCCCAAATTTCCCCAAATCCAACTCAAATTCCCATCAATTTGATCTCAATTGACCCCAATTCCAACCCTAAACTCAAATTAACATTTGATATGACCTAATTTAGCCAAATCCAAGCTCAATTGGTCCATGATTTGAGCCCAATTTTGATTTGAGTCAAAACACCAATTTTGACCATATGACATAATCTCAACAAATTGAACCTATAGCCTAGTCAATTGGCCTCAATTAAAATTGAAAAATCTTTATAACATGCCTATACATAAAAATCAACCATAAATTGACCTTGGTGAAGTCTCAAATCAATTTGATTTTGGCCTAAACCCAAAATTCCTAAATTTAGCCCCAAATTGGCTAAATCCCCAAATTTCACCCAATTGATTGCCTTAACCTCCAAATTGGCATCATATTCATGTTGAAAACTCTTCATGAGGTCTCTATTGACCATCTACAACAATAAATTTGGACTTATCCCAAGGCTAACCGAAGCTAGACCCAAGTCTAGCCCAACATGACCAAATTGATTAAAGTTCAAAATTCCCTCAAATTGACTCCCCAATTGGACTCAAAACCACTTCCATCCTTCACCAAAGTTGTTACTTATGATCATATACACCAAATAAAACAATTATTTGGACCAATTGACATGACTAATCTAGCCCAAACCCAAGTTTTGGTCATTTGCACCCACTTAGACCCATGCACTAAATGTGACCTAACCGGCCTAAGGCCACCAAATTAACTCCACCAAAGCCATTAGTTGGACTTAGTGACCAGTCCAAACAGAAATCACATAAATAAAGCCATGGACCAAAGGTCCCCCAAATTAAGGGATCTTATTTCAAAAAAATGCACATGCTTAAGATATCTTTGTCAAATCAAAGCACATTTGCATTAAATTGTTGTGATGGATTCCTCGGGGTTCCCTGAGCTCCTAGCCACCTCCCCCTGGCC
>JXCR01148994.1:198032-241832 GCA_002079205.1 Phalaenopsis hybrid cultivar
TAAATGAAATTATGGAACTCATTAAGTTGACTTTAGTATGTTCATTTGGACTAAGTGAATCCAATAGAAAATAGTGGTACCAGAACGAGAGAACCGTAGGATCCTAACCGGCGTCGCTCTAATCAACTTTAATATGCCCTCATAAAATTTAAAGAACTTTAACCATAGGGCCACAGATTTGACATTATAACTTGACACAATAGATAACTAAAACTCGTCACGACGAGCAGCTTGGAGATTGCATGGTGGGCAGCACGGCCATCTTCAACAGCAAAACCTGTCTTCCCCAACTAAACCTTTTTTTTTCTTCCTTAGATTTAAAACAACAAAGCCATAGGACTTCGAGGTTGCTTGCTTATGCAACGTAAATCCTCACCTTGCTAAACCAATCTTCCTTCCTTAGATATAAACAACAAAGCCATAGGACTTCAAGGTTGCTTGCTTATGCAACGTAAATCCTCACCTTATGTTTAGGCCTTTGGATAGCCCTGCTATACAATGTAAGTCCTAACTCGTCCTAGGATTTCGAGGTTGTCGTTTATCACGACCTAAATCCTCATATCTTCCAGGCTATTTGTATGATCATTTCACACGAATGTAAGCCCTAACTAATAAAATTGGCAAGATGAAACACCTAAATACTTCTCCTCAAAACTGAAGCCAAACATTAGGATAGCTTGGGAGAAGAAAACACCTAGATATTTCTCCTCAAAACTGGAGGCAAACATTAGGATAGCTTGGGAAGTCTCCGAGGTTCTCCTCTGGATCCATGACATCCCTTAGTCCTTCTTCCTTTGGATTCTACAATAAAATGTTCCATATTTGAACCAATCCCCTTTTACACCTCTACGTTCAATTTCGTTAAAGAGTCCTACCATTTGAAATTTATTGAAGATAATCTTTCTTGACTTTTATCGAGAGTCATCTTAAGTAACTTTGGTCATTTAAGATATTATTAACTATAGGTGCTTGCCCTTATAGGAAGCATGTCCGAACCCAGCTTAATATAAACCCTAGTTATATTAAATAGGGGAACTTGTCGGTAAATACAAAGGTTTCGTAGACCAAATGGATGTCATACTTTCTTTAGTTTATTTGATCAAGTCTCATCCTCAAGTCTTGTGTTTATCCTTCGGGAAAGATACAGGATTTGAGGTACAGTGCTCTTTCATTTTAAACTATGAAAAATATGGGGTTAGTTTGATTTCATACTTCAACGTCCTTTCGAAGCGGGCGACGGGATTTTGATTCTGGCAACCGGCAGCTTCTTACGGAAAACTCTCCACAAACCAACCCGAAATAACGCCGACAGCTTCTGGCGACTCTGCTGGGGACAAGCTTTTCTCTCCATACAAATCAGGAAATATTATCTCCACACATCGATAATGTGTCCATGTCCTTCTTGGACTAAATTACCCTTCTTCCGTTAGCATACTTTACCCATTTCTATCTTGGGAAAGTACAGCTAACTCCTTGGACTTCAGGACTAGCTGTTCAACAATCTTTGAACAGAGGGGTTCAGAAGGCCATTAAGGACTCTTTAAATTTTCATGTGGGGTCGAACCCCCAATAGGTGTGTCGGTGGACTAGTTCCGTTTGGGCGTTGTGCGTTGTAAAGTTGGTCCTGCACTGGGTCCTAAACTTTGCATTTCTTCATCTCCTTCGGGTTTGGGTTTGCTTTTCTGTGAATCAAGCCAAGTTGTTGCACCTCTTCATGCTTATTCAATTTGCTAATTGCAACTCTTCGATGCTTTACTCACAAATCAATAACAAATTTGAAAACTGAAATAATAAAGGGTATGTCCAGTTTATAAGACAAGTGCGTCAATTTGAGTATATCTGTCGAAACTGCAAGGCACGGGACATCACTGACTTTCGGAAATTCTTCAAATGACAGGGACAACGTCTTCGCCAAGGTTAATCTTTTCTTTTGCCTTTGGAATGGAGTTCGCTGTCAGTAGAGATGAACTACCTGAACTGGAGTTATTAAATTTGGACAAGGGTTCGATGATATTGGAGTTAAGTTCAGGAAGGTGGATGTCATAGTGATGAAGTTTGAAACAAATAAGTCTGTGGAGCCTATTGTAGAGTTTAACTTGAAGTCTACTAATGAATTCTCCCCTTCAAAGGTGTTAATTGAAAACAAAACTACTAGTATTGAAAAGTTTGTCATTGGGAGCGTTGGAATTTCTCCAAGAACTATTTCTGCTCCAACTACCGGATTCACCGTCACCGCACCAACTATTTTACCGAGTAAGGGAGAAGATATTCTACATGAGGAAGAGTCAGTTGATGCTTATGCCTCATTACTTTATGGATTCAAGATTGGGTCCAATTCAAAGCCTGTACAACTGATAAAGGCACAGAAAAGGAGGCGCAACCAAGAAATTTTGAAACCCAAACAACCTCGGCAATCCCGCCAACAATAGGCACAACAATATGGCCAGTCTAGCCAACAACCGCCTCAGGGAAGATCATATCGAGCAAAGAATAAGAGGATATCCTTGGCAGAACGACAGAAAGTGGTGTATTCCTTCAAAGAGGAAGCCGTGTCGAAGANTGAAACTCGATTAACACTAATTTGGAGAGACTCCAAGCCAATATTGCGCGATTATCTGAAGAACAAGGAAAATATATGAATGATGAAGATTACAATGTGCCATATTACATGGATGAAGGATTAACAAAAATCAATGTTGTCGAGACCCAGGCCAATTTGTCTGTGCGTGACGCTCCATCTTCTAGTGTGGAGAACGCCACGGATGAGAGGCAAGGGGCCACCCAACAAAGGGACGAATAGATCAATCGTCTCGAAATGAAAATCAAAGAATTGACGACCATCGTGATTATAAAGCAAAGACAGTCACAATCACCGCAGATGACGCTTCCAAAAATTAACCAACCAGAAACTATTCATGTTGCAAATGAAAGAAAAGAATTCACCTCTGATGAACAACCAAAGAAATACTATGTCCAAAGCGACATACCAGAAAATGAATTTAAACAAATGGTTGAACAAGTTTGAGAGGCCTTAACCCAGTTTAAGGGCGGTGCATTAACTTTAAAGGGTAGACCTTACCCGGAGGAGTTTGATGCCATACCCTACCCCAAGGGTTTTGTGTCACCGAACTTTAAGCTATTTGACGGGATTGGAAATCTCAAACAACACATAATACATTTTCGAGCCAGTTGTGGTAACAGAAGAAGTAACGAAGCTTTATTCTGTCAATAGTTCATCAATAGCTTGTCAGGAATAGCATTTGATTGGTATGCTGAGTTGCTCAACAGAGCGGTGAAGACATTCAACGAGTTAGAACTATTATTTGTAAAAAGATTTGCCAGAGTGCAATATCATATTTCTATTAGAGATCTTGTGGTAGAAAAACAAAAGCCTAACGAGACTCTACTAGATTATATTTTAAGGTGGAGAAACCTTAGCATGAACTGTGAACCTCAGCTACAGGAACATCATGTGATTGAGATTCTACTCAAGAGCATTCATGGGCCAGTAGCTTTCATGCTTAAGGGGATCACCATCAAATCCTTCGAAAAGCTACTTAACAAAGCTAGCAATCTACAAGAAGAAGTCAAGTATATGAACTCTCACAAGATGGATGAGAAGTCCATGATAACCAAGATATTCGAGAAGAAATCTAGGACAGTTGATGTGGTTAGCAGAGGAAAATGACAATTGCAAATACAAGTCGAACAAGATCAACAAACCTTCCAACGTCCTCATCAGAATATTCAGCAATCATCTCAGTAGATACCTTACCAGACATATGAAAGATAAGTTCCAATCATGAACCCTTGATCAAATGGGATATACTCTTTTAAAGATGAAGCGGCAAAAATGATGTTCCTCCGTCTGATCAAGAATCCCAAGTTCAGATTGCCCAAGCCAAAGAAGCCAGACGAGGTCAACAAGAAAGGACACCCGAGATATTGCCTGTACCACCGATTCATTGGACACACCTTAGAAGAGTGTTACAGTTTCAAAGACTTGCTTGAGGAGAATTTTAAGAATGGGGACGTAACAATCCCGGAAGAATATTTGAAAGAAACCTGAAAGAGGTTCTATCAATATGATTTCAATCGATTTGTTTGTTCCAACCCATTTCTATGCAACTGCTAACGAATGAAATGCCTCATGGCCACTATTGTATTACTATTTTTGTTTAAATGAGAAATTAACATGATCAATGTTAGTCTATCCCATCCCTCCCACTATAATTAATGAAAGAAAAGGGTTTGTTGTTGTTCAGGATTGTGCAATTTTAAAACAAAAAAATGATCACCTCGAAGAAAATTTGTATGTTTTGATAAGACTATGACTTCAGGGGAGAATGAAATAAATGCCCTAATATCTGAGTCACCAACTTTAAAGAATTTGGATTGGGTCCTAAGTTGATTTAAAAATAAGATAGTGTGGTTGAAATACGAATAGTTGACTCAGGATATCACGAGCCTTTTAATTTCCTGCCACGTGACTGGGTCCTGACTTTAAAACGAGTTATAATATCCCATAATTCGACTTAAGATACATTTGAGGATTATTAGTCAGGGGAATTTGGACATTTAAAATCATTAAAAGAAATATGTTCCACCAGATATAGTAATTCTAAGAAAATAAAGGGAGCAAAAAAAAATTGTTGTGTGAAAATTCTCCAAGAAGAAGCTTGAGGTGAGCATAAAATCAAAAATTGGTGCTGAATTAAGACATTCAAAGTCTTTAAACCATGCTCTACTAGATATAGTAATTCTCAACAAAACATGGAAAAAAAAATCAATCAAAGCAAGAGAAAAGTCTCCCTGAGAAGGACGTATAATCAAAAATTGGTGTCTGAGTTTCCCGTGATTAATGAAACTTAAAATGCTCTCTTAAAAAAAATTCTTCTGATATTATATTCAAGAAAGAGTTCAATGATCTTATGTCTTTTGGTCGGTTATTAATTGACTCAGAAATATCTTTGGAAAACGAAAAATGTTTTGATCACATAACCAAAACTCTGAAATCTTCTTAGGCTCAGATAGAAAGAATTAAAGAAATGACGATGATATTAGCAAGGAATGGAAATTCAAACCTGAAGTCATATCCTTCAGTGTCCAGAAAATACAACTTCAACTTCAACTCGAAGAACGTTAGAAAGATTTCTCAAAGACAACTTCAACAACCTTTACAGNTAATTGAGTTTGGTACGTTCATTTGGACTAAGTGAATCCAATAGAAAATAGTGGTGCCGGAACGAGGGAACCGTAGGATCCTAACCGGTGTCGCTTTAATCAACTTTAATATGCCCTCATAAAATTTAAAGAACTTTAGCCATAGGGCCACCAGATTTGACATTATAACTTGACACAGTAGATAACTCAAACTCGTCACGGCGAGGAGCTTGGAGATAGCATGGTGGGCAGCACGGCCATCTTCAACAGCAAAACCTGTCTTCCCCAACTAAACCATTTTTTTTCTTCCTTAGATTTAAAACAACAAAGCCATAAGACTTCAAAGTTGCTTGCTTATGCAACGTAAATCCTCACCTTATCTTTAAGCCTTTGCTTAGCCCTAATATACAATGTAAGCCCTAACTTGTCCTAGGATTCCGAGGTTGTCGTTTGTCACGACCTAAATCCTCATATCTTCCAGGCTATTTGTATGATCATTTCACACGAATGTAAGCCCTAACTAATAAAATTGGCAAGATGAAACACCTAAATACTTCTCCTCAAAACTGAAGCCAAACATTAGGATAGCTTGGGAGAAGAAAACACCTAGATATTTCTACTCAAAACTGGAGCCAAACATTAGGATAGCTTGGGAAGTCACCGAGGTTCTCCTCTGGATCCATGACATCCCCTAGTCCTTCTTCCTTTGAATTCTACAATAAAATGTTCCATATTTGAACTAATCCCCTTTCACACCTCTATGTCCGATTTTGTTAAAGAGTCATACCATTTGAAATTCCTTGAAGATAATCTTTCTTGACTTTTATCGAGAGTCTTCTCAAGTGACTTTGTTCATTTAAGATATAATTAACTATAGGCACTTGCCCTTATAGGAAGCATATCCAAACCCAGCTTAATATAAACCCTATTTAATCCTTTATATTAAATAGGGGAACTTGTCAGTAAATACAAAGGTTTCGCAGACCAAATGGATGTCATACTTTCCTTAGTTTATTTGATCATGTTTCATCCTCAAGTCTTGTGTTTATCCTTAGGGAAAGATACAGGATTTGAGGTACAGTGCTCTTTAATTTTAAACTATGAAAAATATGGGGTCAGTTATTTGAGGTACAATGCTCTTTCATTTTAAACTATGAAAAATATGGGGTCAGTTTGATTTCATATCCTTTCGAAGCGAAGATTTCAATTCCGACAACCGACAGCTTCTTAAGGGAAACTCCCCACAAACCAACTCGAAATAACGCCGACAGCTTCTGGCGACTCCACTGGGGACAAGCTTTTCTCTCCATACAAATTAGGAAATATTATCTCCACACATCGATAATGTGTCCATGTCCCTCTTGGACTGAATTACCCTTTTTCCGTTAGCATACTTTACCCATTTCTATCTTGGGAAAGTACAACTAACTCCTTGGACTTCAGGACTAGCTTTCAAACCAGCTTTGAACAGAGGGGTTCGGAAGGCCATTAAGGACTCCTTAAATTTTTATGTGGGGTCGGACCCCCAATAGGTGTGTCGATGGACTAATTCCACCTGGGCATTTTCTGCCTAAATTTTTCAGATGTGGTCGAACCCCCAATAGGTGTGTTGGTGGACTAGTTCCGTTTGGGCGTTGTGCATTGTAAAGTTGGTCCTGCAATGGGTCCTAAACTTTGCATTTCTTCATCTCCTTCGGGTTTGGCTTTGTTTTTCTGTGAATTAAGCCAAGTTGTTACACCTCTTCACGCTTATTCAATTTGCTAATTGCAACTCTTTGATGCTTTACTCACAAATCAATAACAAATTTGAAAACTAAAATAATAAAGGATATGTCCAGTTTATAAGACACGTCAATTTGAGTGCTTCTGTCGAAACTGCAAGGCACGGGATGTCGCTGACTTTTGGAAATTCTTCAAATGACAGGGACAACGTCTTCGCCAAGGTTAATCTTTTCTTTTGCCTTTAGAATGGAGTTCGCTGTCAATAGAGATGAACTTCCTGAACTGGAAGTTATTAAATTTAGACAAGGGCTCGATGATATTGGAGTTAAGTTCGGGAAGGTGGCTGTCATAGTGCTGAAGTTTGAAACAAATAAGTCTGTGGAGCCTATTGTAGAGTTCAACTTGAAGTCTACTAAAGAATTCTCCCNATGCTCTTTCACTTTAAACTATGAAAAATATGGGGTCAGTTTGTTTTCATACTTCAACGTCCTTCCGAAGCGAGCGATGAGATTTCGATTCCGGTGGCCGACAGCTTCTTACGGGCAACCCTACAAACCAACCCGAAATAATGCCGACAGCTTCTGGCGACTCCGCTGGGGACAAGCTTTTCTCTCCATACAAATTAAGAAATATTATCTTCACACATCAGTAATATATCCATGTCCCTCTTGGACCAAATTACCCTTCTTCTGTTGGCATACTTTACCCATTTCTGTCTAGAAAGTACAGCTAACTCCTTGGACTTCAGGACTAGCTGTTCGACCATCTTTGAACAGAGGGGTTCAGAAGGCCACTAAGGGTACAACCAACTCCTTGGACTTCAGGACTAGCTGTTCAACCATCTTTGAACAGAGGGGTTCGAAAGTATAGCTAACTCCTTGGACTTCAGTACTAGCTGTTCAACCATCTTTGAATAGAGGGGTTCAGAAGGCCATTAAGGACTCTTTAAATTTTCAGATGGGGTTGGACCCCCAATAGTTGTTGGTCTACTGGTTCCGCCTGGGCGTTGTGCGTTGTAAAGTTGGTCCTGCACTGGGTCCTAAACTTTGCATTTCTTCATCTCCTTCGTGTTTTAGTTTGCTTTTCTGTGAATCAAGCCATGTTGTTGCACCTCTTCACGCTTATTAAATCTGCTAATTGCAACTCTTTGTTGCTTTAATCACAAGTCAATAACAAATTTGAAAAATAAAATAATAAAGAATGCCCAGTTTATAAGACACGTGCGTCAATTTGATTACTTCTGTCAAAGCTGCAAGGCACGAAACATCGCTGACTTTCAAACATTCTTCAAATGATAGGAACAATATCTTCACCAAAGTTGATATTTTCTTTCACCTCCGGAATGGAGTTCGCTGTCAATAGGGATGAACTGTCTCACCCAGCAGTTATTAAGTTTGGAAAAGGGTTTGATGATATTGGAGTTAAGTTCAGGAAGGTGGCCGTCACAATGATGAAGTTTGAAATAGATAAGTCTATGGAGCCTATTGTAGAGTTCAACTTGAAGTCTATCAAAGAATTCTCCCCTTCAAAGGTGTTGATTGAAAAGAGCACTGCTAGTCTTGAAAAGTCTATAGTTGGGAGCGTTGAGATTACTCCGAGAACTGTTTTTACTCCTACTACCGGATNATTGAAAAGTCTGTCGTTTGGAGCGTTGGAATTTCTCTAAGAACTATTTCTGCTCCAACTACCCAATTCACCGTCACCGCACCAACTATTTTACCAAGTAAGGGAGAAGATATTCTACATGAGGAAGAGTCAGTTGACGCTTATGCTTCAAAGCCTGCACAACTGATAAAGGCACAGAAAAGGAGGCGCAACCAAGAAATTTTGAAAGCCAAACAACCTCAGCAATCCCACCAACAACAGGCACAACAATATGGCCAGTCTAGCCAACAACCGCCTCAGGGAACCATAGAGCCTCTACAANATGAGGAAGATTCAGTTGACACTTATGCCCCACTATTTTCTGGATTCGAGATTACGTTCAATTTAAAGCCTGCACAACTGATAAAGGCATAGGAAAGGAGGTGCGACCAGGAAATTTTGAAAGCTAAACAGCCTCGACAATCCCGCCAACAACAAGCACAACAGTATGGTCAGTCTAGCCAACAACCGCTTCTGGGAAGATTATACCGAGCAGAGAATAGGAGGATATCCTTGGCAGAATGACAAAAAGTGGTGTATTCCTTCAAAGAGGAAGCCGTGTCAAAGATGTTCCATGAATTGCTCAAGGAACAAGGATTTAGTCTACCAAAGCCCAAAAAGCCAGAGGAAGCCAATATGAAAGATTATCCTCAATATTGTCCATACCACCAGTTACTCGGCGACACCATAGAAAACTGCTTTGTCTTCAAGGATTGGCTTGAGAAGAATTTTAAAAGTGGAAATGTAATGATCGNTCCAGAGGAAGCCAATTTGAAAGATCATCCTCAATATTGTCCATACCACTAGTTACTCAGCCACACAATAGAAAATTGCTTTGTCTTCAAGGATTGGCTTGAGAAGAATTTTAAAAGTGGAAATGCAACGATCCCGAAAGAGTATTTGAAAGAACCTGAAAAAGGATCCGTAAATATGATTTTGGTTGATTCAATTAACTTCTACAGAATCACACCGGTGCTCAACAAAAGAAATGATNTAGTGCTCAACAAAAGAAATGACCCTCTTTAAAATCCCCAATTGACCTAAAAGTAATCAAAGGAATGTCAATCAATGCTAAGTTGCAGAGACTCCGAGCCAATATTGCACAATTATCTTAAGAACAAAGAAAAGATTTGAATGATGAAAATTACGATGTGTTAGATTACATGAACGAAAGATTAACAGAAATCAATGTCTTCGAGACCCAGGCCGAGTTATCTGCACACGACGCTCCATCTTCTAGTGTGAAGAACGCCACGGATGAGAGGCAAGGGGCCACCCAACAAGGGGACAAACAGATCAATCGTCTCGAAAAGAAATTTGAAGAAGTGACGACCACCGTGATTGCAATGCAAAGACAGTCACAATCACCGCAGATGACACTTCCATAAATGAACCAACCAGGAATCCATTCATATTGCAGATGAAAGAAAAGAATTCACCTCTGATGAGAACAACCAAAGAAATACTCTATCCAAAGCGTCATACCAGAAAATGAATTTAAACAAATGGTCGAGCAAGTTCGAGATGTCATAACCCAATCTAATGGTGGTGCATTGATTCTAAAAAGTAGACCTTACCCGGAGGAGTTCGAAGCAGTACCCTACCCCAAGGGTTTTGTGTCACCAAACTTTAAGCTATTTGACGGGACTAGAAATCCCAGACAGCACATAGCACATTTCTGAGCCAGTTGTGGCAATACAAGAAACAACGAAGCTTTACTCTGTCAACAGTTCGTCAGCAGTCTGTCAGGAGTTGCTTTTGATTGGTATGCCGAGTTGCTCAACGAATCGGTGAAGACATTTGATGAGTTAGAATTGTTGTTTGTAAAAATATTTGCCGGAGTGCAGCATCATATTTTTATTAGAGATCTCATGATGGAAAAACAAAACCTAACGAGACTCTAGTACATTATATTTTGAGGTGGAGAAATCTTAGCATGAAGTGTGAGCCTCAACTACAGGAACAACATGCAATTGAGATTTTACTCAAACGCATCCATGGACCGATAGCTTTTATGCTTAAGGGACTCACAATCAAGTCTTTTGAGAAGTTACTCAACAAAGCTAACAATCTGCAAGAAGAAGTCAAGCATATGGATTCTCATGAGAAGGCTGTGAATTCCAGGATAACCAAGATATTCGAGAAGAAATCTGGGGTAGTTTTTGTGGTTAGCAGGGAAAAACGACAATTTCAAATACAAGTCGAACAATGTCAACAAACCTTCAAACATCCTCGTCAAAATATTCAGCAATCATCTCTGCAGAGACCTTAGCAGACATATGAAAGACAAGTTCCAATCATGAACACTCGATCAAATGGGATATATTCTTTTAAAGATGAAGCAACAAAAAAATGTTCTGCAGTCTGATCAAGGATCCCGAGTTCAGGTTACCTAAGCCGAAGAAGCCCGATGAGGCCAACAAGAAAGGACATCTGAGATATTGCCCGTACCACAGATTCATCGGACACACCATAGAAGAGTGTTGCAGTTTCAAAGACTTGATTGAGGAGAAGTTCAAGAATGAGGACGTAACAATCCTGGAAGAATATTTGAAAGAAACCTGAAAGAGGTTCTATCAATATGATTTCGGTCGATTNACAGACGCCTTGCTTGTCTGAAACTGGGTCCAAATCCTAACAAAAAGAAAAGAAAATGATAAATTTCTTGAGTTCGAGGTTTCTTACTCTTTGCTTTCGTAGCGCAACTACCTTGGTCTGCACCAGTTTTCTTCATATCCCCGCGGAATTTCAAATTCTACACAAAATCTCATAAAGTTTCACAATTTTTCCTCACCAATGTCAATCTTCATAAATTCTACTAATTTCCCACGAATTAGAAACGCGATATTTTAGAGGATGAGGATTTTACATCTGGTTCCGCATTGCTTAGCAATGATTCATACGACATTTTAGAGGATGAGGATTTCACATCTGATTCCGCATTGCTTAAAAATGATTCACCCGATATTTTAGAGGATGAGGATTTCACATTCGATCCACATTGCTTAGCAATGATTCACACGATTTTTTAGAGGATGAGGATTTCACATCTGATTCTCATTGCTTAGCAATGAGTCACCGGATATTTTAGAGGATGAGGATTTCACACCCGATCTGCATTGCTTTGCAATAGTTCACATGATATTTTAGAGGATGAGGATTCCACATCCGATTCCGCATATCTTTGCAATAATTATATGATATTTTAGAGGTTGAGGATTTTACATCTGATTCCACATTGCTTTAGGAGCCCCTCCTATCGCAATCTTTCAAATCAAATTATACAATATTTTAGAGGTTGAGGATTTCACATCCGATTCTGCATTGCTTTAGGAGCCCCTCCTATTGCAATCTCTCAAAACAATATTCTAGAGGTTGAGGATTCACATCCGATTCCACGTTGCTTTAGGTTCTCATCCTATTGCAATCTTTCAAATCAAATTCTAGAGGTTTAGGATTCTACATCTGATTCTGCGTTGCTTTAGGAGCCCCTCCTATTGCAATCTTTCAAATCAAATTCTAGAGGTTAAAGAATTCATATTCGATACCGCGTTGCTTTAGGAGCTCCTCCTATTGCAATCTTCCAAATCAAATCCTACAATATACNGTTGACCTAAAAGTAATCAAAGGAAACTCGATTAACGCTAAGTTGGAGAGATTCCGAGCCAATATTGCGAATTATCTGAAGAACAAGGAAAATATATGAATGATGAAGATTATAATGTGCCATATTACATGGATGAAGGATTAACAGAAATCAATATTGTCGAGTCCCAAGGCGATTTGTCTGTGCGTGACACTCCATCTTCTGGTGTGGAGAATGCCACGGATGAGAGGCAAGGGGCCACCCAACAAAGGGACGAACAGATCAATCGTCTCGAAATGAAAATCAAAGAATTGACGACCACCGTGATTATAATGCAAAGATAGTCACAATCAACACAGATGACGCTTTCAGAAATGAACCAACCAGAAACCATTCATGTTGCAAATGAAAGAAAAGAATTCACCTCTGATGAACAACAGAAGAAATATTATGTCCAAAGCGTCATACCAGAAAATGAATTTAAACAAATGGTTGAACAAGTTTGAGAGGCCTTAACCCAGTCTAAGGGCGGTGCATTGACTTTAAAGGGTAGACCTTACCCGGAGAAGTTTGATGCCATACCCTACCCCAAAGGATTTGTGTCATCAAAATTTAAGCTATTTGATGGGATTAGAAATCCCAAACAACACATAACACATTTTCGAGTCAGTTGTGGTAACACAAGAAATAACGAAGCTTTACTTTGTCAACAGTTCATCAGCAGCTTGTCAGGAATAACATTTGATTGGTATGCTGAGTTGCCAAACAGAGCGGTGAAGACATTCGACGAGTTAGAACTATTATTTGTAAAAAGATTTGTCGGAGTGCAACATCATATTTCTATTGGAGATCTTGTGGTAGAAAAACAAAAGCCTATTGAGACTCTAGTAGATTATATTTTGAGGTGGAGAAACCTTAGCATGAACTGCGAACCTCAGCTACAGGAACATCATGCGATTGAGATTCTACTCAAGAGCATTCATGGGCCAGTAGCTTTCATGCTTAAGGGGCTCACCATAAATCCTTTCAAAAAGCTAGCAATCTACAAGAAGAAGTCAAGTATATGGATTCTCACGAGATGGATGAGAAGTCCATGATAACCAAGATATTCGAGAAGAAATCTGGGACAGTTGATGTGGTTAGCAGAGGAAAACGACAATTGCAAATACAAGCCGAACAAGATCAACAAACCTTCCAACGTCCTCATCAGAATATTCAGCAATCATCTCAGTAGAGACCTTACCAGACATATGAAAGATAAGTTCCAATCATGAACACTTGATCAAATGGGATATACTCTTTTAAAGATGAAGCGACAAAAATGATGTTCCACCGTCTGATCAAGAATCCCAAGTTCAGATTGGCCAAGCAAAAGAAGCCCAATGAGGTCAACAAGAAAGGACATCCGAGATATTGCCTGTACCACAGATTCATTGGACACACCTTAGAAGAGTGTTATAGTTTCAAAGACTTGCTTGAGGAGAAGTTCAAGAATGAGGATGTAACAATCCCGGAGGAATATTTGAAAGAAACCTGAAAGAGGTTCTATCAATATGATTTCGGTCGATTTGTTTGTTCTAACCCATTCGTTTGTAACTGCTAACGAATGAAATGCCTCTTGGCTACTATTGTATTACTATTTTTGTTTAAATGAGAAATTAATATGATCAATGTTAGTCTATCCCATCCCTCCCACTGTAATTAATGAAAGAAAAGGGTTTGTTGTTGTTCAACATTGTGCAGTTTTAAAACAAAAAACTGATCACCTCGAAGAAAATTTGGATGTTTTGATAAGACTATGACTTCAGGGGAGAGAAATAAAAGCCCTAATTTCTGAGTCATCAACTTTAAAGAGTTTGGACTGGGTCCTAAGTTGATATCAAAATAGGATAGTGTGGTTGAAATACGAATAGTTGACTCAGGATATCACGAGCCTTTTAATTTCCTGCCACGTGACTGGGTCCTGACTTTCAAACGAGTTATAATATCCCATAATTCAACTTAAGAAACAAACATTTGAGGATTATTAGTCAGGGGAATTTTGACATTCAAAATCTTTAAAAGAAATATGTTCCACCAGATATAGTAATTCTCAGAAAACAAAGGGAGCAAAAAAAAATTGTTGTGTGAAAATTCTCAAGAAGAAGCTTGAGGTGAGCATAAAATCAAAAATTGGTGTCTGAATTAAGACATTCAAAGTCTTTAAACCATGCTCTACCAGATATAGTAATTCTCAATAAAACATGGAAAAAAAAATCAATCAAAGCAAAAGAAAAGTCTCCTTGAGAAGGACGTATAATCAAAAATTGGTGTCCGAGTTTCCCCTGATTAATGAAATTTAAAATGCTCTCTTAAAAAAAAATTCTTCTGATATTATATTCAAGAAAGAGTTCAACGATCTTATGTCTTTTGGTCAGTTATTAATTGACTCAGAAATATCTTTGGAAAACAAAAAATGTTTTGATCACACAACCAAAACTCTGAAATCTTCTTAGGCTCAGATAGAAAGAATTAAAGAAATGACGATGATATTAGAAAGGAATGGAAATTCAAACATGAAGTCATATCCTTCAGTGTCCAGCAAATACAACTTCAACTTCAACTTGAAGAACTTTAGAAAGACTTCTCAAAGGCAACTTCAACAACCTTTACAGAATCTGCAACAAATCAAATGATGACAACTATGAACGAAGCTACGAACTTGCGGCCTCTTCAGCCATGGTATCCATAGAAATAACACATATGTTATGTGTACTTGAAAGAATATAGTTCCGATGGTACCATAAGGATGGGCTATTTTCTACACTTATCATTTGTCAGTGGACTATACTTCAAGAAGTACTGTACCTTGCAATGTTTCAGAGACAAAGACTCATTCTTAGAAGCTCAGACGTCTTGCTTGTCTGAAACTGGGTCCAAATCCTAACAAAAAGAAAAGAAAATGATAAATTTCTCGAGTTTGAGGTTTCCTACTCTTTGCTTTCGTAGCGCAACTACCTTGGTCAGCACCAGTTTTCTTCATATCGCCGCAGAATTTCACATTCTGCACAAAATCTCATAAAGTTTCACAATTATTTCTCACCAGTGTCAATCTTCATAAATTCTACTAGTTTCCCACGAATTCGAAACATGATATTTTAGAGGATAAGGATTTTACATCTGATTTCACATTGCTTAGCAATGATTCATACGATATTTTAGAGGATGAGGATTTCACATCTGATTCCGCATTGCTTAGCAATGATTCACCTGATATTTTAGAGGATGAGGATTTCACATCCAATCCGCATTGCTTAGCAATGATTCACACGATATTTTAGAGAATGAGGATTTCACATTTGATTCCGCATTGCTTAGCAATGATTCACCCGATATTTTAGATGATGAGGATTTCACATCCGATCTGCATTACTTTGTAATGGTTCACACGATATTTTAGAGGATGAGGATTCCACATCCGATTCCACATTTCTTTGCAATAATTATACGATATTTTAAAGGTTGAGGATTTTACATCTGATTCCACATTGCTTTAGGAGCCCCTCCTATCGCAATCTTTCAAATCAAATTATACGATATTTCAGAGGTTGAGGATTTCACATCCAATTCCGCATTTCTTTAGGAGCCCCTCCTATTGCAATCTCTCAAATCAATATTCTAGAGGTTGAGGATTCACATCTGATTCCGCATTGCTTTAAGTTCTCATCCTATTGCAATCTTTCAAATCAAATTCTAGAGGTTGAGGATTCTACATCAGATTCCGCGTTGCTTTAGGAGCCCCTCCTATTGCAATCTTTCAAATCAAATTCTAGAGGTTGAAGATTTCATATTCGATACCGTGTTGCTTTAGGAGTTCCTCCTATTGAAATCTTCCAAATCAAATCCTACGATATATTAGAGGTTGAGGATTCTACATCTGATTTCGCGTTGCTTTAGGTTCTCATCCTATTGCAATCTTTCAAATCAAATAAGGCTGAGGATTCACATCCGATTCCGCGTTGCTTTAGGTTCTCATCCTACTGCAATCTTTCAAATCAAATTCTAGGGTTTGAGGATTCTACATCTGATTCCGCGTTTCTTTAGGTTCTCATACTATTGCATCTCTTAAATCAAATAAGGTTGAGGATTCACATCCGATTCTGCGTTGCTTTAGGTTCTCATCCTATTGTAATCTTTCAAATCAAATTCTAGGGGTTGAGGATTCTAAATCCGATTCTGCGTTGCTTTAGGTTATCATCCTATTACAATATTTTAAATTAAATTCTAGAGGCTGAGGATTCTACATCCGATTCGGCGTTGCTTTAGGTTCTCATCCTATTGCAATCTTTCAAATCAAATTCTAGAGGTTGAGGATTCACAATCGATTCCGCTGTTGCTTTAGGTTCTCATCCTATTGCAATCTTTCAAATAAATTCATAGAAGTTGAAGATTTCATATCTGATTCTACGTTTCTTTAGGAACCCCTCCTACCATAAAATCTTTTGAATCAAATTCAACGATATTCTTAGGGTTGAGGGAATAAGCCCTTTGATTAATTCAAGGCATCATATTCTCATCTTTTGAAATCAGTTTTAAGACCANAGCTGAGGATTCACATCCGATTCCACGCGTTGCTTTAGGTTCTCATCCTATTGCAATCTTTCAAATCAAATTCTAGGGTTTGAGGATTCTACATCTGATTCCGCCTTGCTTTAATTTCTCATCCTATTGCAATCTCTTAAATCAAATAAGGTTGAGGATTCACATCCGATTCTGCGTTGCTTTAGGTTCTCATCCTATTGCAATCTTTCAAATCAAATTCTAGGGGTTGAGGATTCTAAATTCGATTCCGCATTGCTTTAGGTTCTCATCCTATTACAATCTTTCAAATTAAATTCTAGAGGTTGAGGATTCTACATCCGATTTGGCGTTGCTTTAGGTTCTCATCCTATTGCAATCTTTCAAATCAAATTCTAGAGGTTGAGGACTCTACATCCGATTCTGTGTTGCTTTAGGTTCTCATCCTATTGCAATTTTTCAAATCAAATTCTAGAAGTTGAAGATTTCATATCTGATTCCACGTTGCTTTAGGAACCCCTCCTATCATAAAATCTTTCGAATCAAATTCAACAATATTCTTAAGGTTGAGGGAATAAGCCCTTTGATTAATTCAAGGCATCATACTCTCATCTTTTGAAATCAATTTTAAGACCACCTTTAATGGATTATGGCATCTGATTCTTATTTTGGGATTGATACCCAAATTTCAATTCCCACCTCGGGGTTAGCACTTACATACTGATTCCCATTTTTTTTTATAAATACCTAAAATTTTATAACTCAAAATTCACTCTCCAATCCCCAGCGAGAGTCCCTACTCCTTGATTTTAAACAGACGATCACCTGCTAATCCTCTAGCAAAAAAAAATCACACACACAACTCTACGCATACTTCTGGGTCTGTTGACTTAGGAGTTTGTATTGGTTTTTGTNGCTAATTCCCTAACAGAAACAAAACACACACACAACTCTACGCATACTTCTGGGTCTGTTGACTTAGGAGTTTGTATTGGTTTTTGTTAATCTCGTCGGTCAACGCCAAAACGCGCGGTGTGCTTGCCCAGCACACCACACCTATTTGGGGTCCATTTGTTGACCTCATTTTTGGTTGAGCTTTAGTTTTTCCTCTGTAGTAGCCTAAGGTCTAGCCATAGGATTTTACTATTGACTATTCTTAGAAAACTAGACATGGAACCCTCACCNGGTGTGCTTGCCTAGCACACCCCACCTATTTGGGATCCATTTGTTGACCTCATTTTTGGTTGAGGTTTAGTTTTTCCTCTGTAGTAGCCTAAGGTCTAGCCATAGGGTTTTCCTATTGACTATTCTTAGAAAACTAGACATGGAACCCTCACCATTAGAAATTCCAAACTCTCTCTACTCAGCTTGAAGTTCCATATGTTGCTCTCAGCCTCTAAATACTTAGTAGGTGGGGTCACTGTGGGGGAAACTCAAGATGAGTCACCCTTAGGACTGGAGCTTATGTTGACCTTGGGTGTTGGTCTGGAGCTAAAGCATTCACTAAACTTATCTGCACCCACAATCACTGACAACCCTAAACTCAATTTTCTAGCCTAGATCCCTTGATCTTTTAGGAAACTCATGTAGATGATCCCCTAAACCTACTAGCCCTAGGGCTATGGTTTGGCTAAGACCCCTATGTAGAGGACCCAAAATAGGGTTCCCATTAGTCCATGGCTTATTGGTGATGGTTGGTACCTTAACTCTACCAAAAAATCCATCTTGGCCTTTTCCCCTTAAAACACCCCCAAATTACCAAAATACCCCTCTTGGACCCAAAATTCCAAAAATTCTAAAAATCCATAGAAAATGCAAATAAATCCTAAATATTCCCAATTTCATTTCTCTCTACTACCACATGACCCAATTTAGCCAATTTGACCATCCTCAACCAAAACCCCCAAGTTGCCCTTTAAAGACCCAAATTTCCCCAAATCCAACTCAAATGCCCATCAATTTGATCTCAATTGACCCCAATTACCACCTTAAACTAAAATTCACCTTTTATATGACCAAATTAAATCAAATCCAAGCCCAATTGGTCCATGATTTGAGCCCAATTGGTCCATGATTTGAGCCCAATTTTGATTTGAGTCAAAAACCCAATTTGGACCATCTGAGCTAATCTCACCAAATAGAACCCATAGCCCAGTCAATTGGCCTCAATTAATGTTGAAAAATCTTTATAACATGCCTATACATCAAAATCAACCATCAATTGACCTTGGTGAAGTCTCAAATCCATTTAATTTTGGCCTAAACCCAAAATTCCCAAATTTAGCCCTAAATTGGCTAAATCCCCAAATTTCACCCAATTGATTGCCTTACCCTCCAAATTAGCATCCAATTCATGTTGAAAACTCTTCATGAAGTTTCTATTGACCATCTACAATAACCAATTTGGACTTATCCCAAGGCTAACCCAAGCTAGACCCAAGTCTAGCCCAACATGACCAAATTGATTAAAAGTTCAAAATTCCCTCAAATTGACTCCTCAATTGGACTCAAAACCACTTCCATCTTTCACCAAAGTTGTTACTTATGATCATATACACCAAATTAAACAATTATTTGAACAAAGTGACATGGATAATCTAGCCCAAACTTAAGTTTTGGTCATTTGCACCCACTTTGACCCATGCACTAAATGTGACTTAACCACCCTAAAGCCACAAAATTAACTCCACCACAACCATTAATTGGACTTAGTGACCAGTACAAACACCATGAAATCACCTAAATCAAGCCATGGACCAAATGTACCCCAAATTAAGGGATATTATTCCCAAAAATGCACATCCTTAAGGTATCTTCGCAAAATCAAAGCACACTTCCCCAAATTAAGGTATCCTCGGGGTTCCCTGAGCTCCTAGCCACTTCCCCCTGGCCGGTAGGCTAGCCTAGTGGCTGGGAAAGCCCCAAAATGAGAGCCACTCCCATGNGAAGGGGAGCCGTTTGATCAAGCGTGTATCAAATGGACGGGGGAGATCGAGTCGGACAGCGCTTTGGGACATAAACCGCGGGCCGAGTCAGCAGCTACGTGGACGGTGGCGTCCAACTAAAGCACGTCATGCATGCCTTCAGAGCTGCCTAGGATCTAGTCAGCACACACTGTTTAAATAGATAAATAGGGCTTTTCATATTTATTTAAATACCCTTAACTTAGAAAATTCATAACTTTGTGTAGCAAAATCACAAAAATAAAATAAAAATACCCACTTTCTCAGTGAACAAAGGAGAACAACGTGGAGCAAATTTCAAGTCCATTTGGTGCATATTTTATTTTTATTTGATTAAACACTGTTTGGGATCATTTCATTCGCCATGCATAATGACACATCACCTTGACTTGGAATTTTAGCATGTTGTAGCCTCTATCTGGGGAAGTATTCTCTGATTTTTCCAAAGTCAGAGGAGCCTCCTATACAAAGACTCATATTTTTCAAGTTATTTCACATTATTTCTTTAAACTAATCATGAAAATTAGCATATTGGTTGTAAAATCCTAAGAAAATTTTGGAAGGTCCACCATGACTAGAGAAACCTTTGGAAATAATTTCATGGGTCATGACATTTAAAATGTCCTTAAATTTTACAAACACTAAATCACTAAGATAATTAATTTTGAAAAATTTAAACATCTAAATGACTTGATTTTTTATCTCTACTGTGACTAATAATCCAGAGAACTCATCATAAAAATTTCAAAATATTTTGAGTTCATTTGACACGTTAAATTGATTTTAAAGATAAATACCACTTTTAAGATTTAATTGATTTTCAAACATCAAAATATAACTCAAAAAATTATGAAACTTAGTTTTTTGAGTTCTCTGTGATCATGGGTATTTTCTAAAAATAAAATGATAATTAAAATAAAAATTTGATTTTTAACCTATTCTAAATATTTAAATAATTAAAAATCCATAAAAATCACAAAAATAATAAAACTCATGGAAATGAGCTAAATTGTTTTCTAATCACTTAAAAACAATTAGAATATTTCTCCTGATTTTCTAAATAAAGATATTGAATTTTAAAGCTTAAAAATAATTTTTAAAGGCTAAAACAAGAGTTTACACTAAAGTATTTCCAATAAATCAAAGAAAAGTAAAAAAATATATAAAATTTGCTCCTCTAAGTTCTCTGACCTTAGGGATATTTTTCAAAAATACAAAACTTAATTTTCACCACTTAAAATATTTTATTTTTATTAAATAACCCGAATTTAAAATAATTCTAATAAATCACAAAAAAATTTAAAAAATCATGAAATTTGATCCAAAGGCTTCTCTGGTCTAGGTCTACCTCCAGTAAAAATTTCAAAGGATTACAATTTACCTTGGTCAAGTTAGGAATTTTCTTTGAAAAATCCAATCTTTACATGAAAATAATTTCATTAATTAAATTAAATTTTGAAAAAAAACACATTTTCTCCTCAGATGTCTCAAATGACCCATAAATAAGGTAGAATAAAAATTTCAAAGTCATTTGAATTAAATTTGAAAATTTCAAAGTCATTTGAATTGAATTTGACAAATTATGAGGTATTAGAGCCTTAGGGGCAAATGTGTAATTTTAGAAATTTTGCGTTAATTAACATTTAGGCTTAATTCAAGGAGGGAAAATAGATAACCTCTGATCTTAATCAATTTATTTGATGCTTGAAACATAGGGGGTTAATTGGTAGAAACTAAATTCACTTTCCTCATTAAAATGATAAGTTAATAAATTTCTAAATTATTAAGATTCAGAAGTTAATTAAAATTAAATGATCCTGGTCTTAGGGGTATAAATTTTGAAGTCAATAATTAATCAATCTAATACCCCTATCTTGATTTTCATCAAATCATGAATCATGACCACTTAAAGCTTAACTCTTTTCAAAATTAAGTAAGACACTCACCTCGGGGTATGAATTTTGAAGTCAATAATTAATCAATTTAATACCCTTATTTTGATTTTCAAATAAAATTCAAATCATGAATCCTGACCACTTAAAGCTTAACCCTTTTCAAAATTAATTAAGACACTCACCTAGGCCTTAAAGGCTTAGTGATGACTTAGGCTAAATAAAAAAAAATTCGTTAAACAAAGATTAGAGAAATAAACATGATTAAATCAAACATCTTTGAAACACCACTAAGCCCAATTAGGANGCCGAGAGCCACCCCATGGACATTTTTATAAAAAATCACCTCCCATGGCCATGGGAGGTGTGCTGAAATTTTCTTAGAGAGGTCGCTCCAAACTTCACACAGAGCCGACATAAGATCCCCTCAGTGCATTCTAACCATTTTCCTTCACCCATTCTCATTGCCGGAGCTCAATTTTGAACTTGAAACTCTACCGGAAACCAGGACATAGCCCAATACACCTCCACACTCCACCAAACTTCAATTAATTGTGCCCACACCTTCACAAGAGTGAAAAAAACCAAAGCCCCATCAAATCCCCCTTCCACAGGGCCTCTACCATAGCTCTAGACCAACACCTGAAATTGAGCTTGGTCGAATTCATTCCTAGGCCTTACACCAAGACCAGGGACTCAATCCCTAGCTTCCTTGGACCCCAAAGAACATGTCGAGCACCTCTGATTGAATCCTCCCTTCTCAGAGCAAAGCTATAAAACTTCTCCTTCTCCCGAGCTTATTTTGATTCTCCATATGATCAAACCCGAGTGATTTGGTTGAGTCTAGGCTGAGATCTTAAGGTTTTAGTGTGGACAGTCACATGATCATTCTATCGGGGATGATGAAGGGGAGCCGTTTGATCAAGCGTGTATCAAATAGATGGGGTAGATCGAGTCGGACAGCCCTTTGGGACAAACCGCGGTCCGAGTCAGCAGCTACGTGGACGGCGGAGTCCAACCAGAGCACGTCATGCATGCCTTCAGAGCTGCCTAGGATCTAGTCAGCACGCGCTATTTAAATAGATAAATAGGGCTTTTCCTATTTATTTAAATACCCTTAACTTAGAAAATTCATTTTTGTGTAGAAAAATCACAAAAATAAAATAAAAATACCCTCTTGCTCAGTGAATAGATGAGAATTTGTGTAGAAAAATCACAAAAATAAAATAAAAATACCCTCTTGCTCAGTGAATAGAGGAAAACGTAGAAAAATCACAAAAAAAAATACCCACTTGCTCAGTGAACAAAGGAGAACAATGTGGAACAAATTTCAAGTCCAGCGCTGTTTAAATAGATAAATAGTGCTTTTTCCTATTTATTTAAATACCCTTAACTTAGAAAATCCATAACTTTGTGTAGAAAAATCATAAAAAAAAATAAAAATACTTACTTTCTCATTGAACAAGGGAGAACAATGTGGAGCAAATTTCAAGTCCATTTGGTGCATATTTTATTTTTAATTGATTAAACACTGTTTGGGATAATTTCATTCTCCATGCATAATGACACATCACCTTGACTTGGAATTTTAGCATGTTGTAGCCTCTATCTGGGAAAGTATTCTCTGATTTTTCCAAAGTCAGAGGAGCCTCCTATACAGAGACTCAAATTTTTCAAGTTATTTCACATTATTTCTTTGAACTAATCATGGAAATTAGCATATTGGTTATAAAATTCTAAGAAAATTTTGGAAGGTCCATCATAACTAGAGAAACCTTTGGAAATAATTTCATGGGTCGTGACATTTAAAATGCCCTTAAATTTTACAAACACTAAATCACTAAGATAAATAATTTTGAAAAATTTAAACATCTAAATGACTTGATTTTTGATCTTCATTGTGACTTATAATCCAGAGAACTCATCTTAAAAATTTCAAAATATTTTGAGTTCATTTGACACATTAAATTGATTTTTAAAGATAAATACCACTTTTAACATTTAATTAATTTTCAAAAATCAAAATATAACTCAAAATATTATGAAACTTAGTTTTTTGAGTTCTCTGTGATTAGGGGTATTTTATAAAAATAAAATGATAATTAAAATAAAATTTTGATTTTTAATCTATTCTAAATATTTAAATAATTAAAAATCCATAAAAATCACAAAAATAATAAAACTCATGGAAATGAGCTAAATTGTTTCCTAGTCACTTAGAAACAATTTAGAATATTTCTCCTAATTTTCTAAATAAATATATTGAATTTTAAAGCTTAAAAATAATTTTTAAAGGCTAAAACAAGAGTTTACACTTAAATAATTCCAATAATTTAAAGAAAAATAAAAAAAATATATAAAATTTGCTCCTCTAAGTTCTCTGACCTTAGGGATATTTTTCAAAAATACAAAACTTAATTTTCACCACTTAAAATATTTTATTTTTATTAAATAACCCGAATTTAAAATAATTCTAATAAATCACAAAAAATTCAAAAAATCATGAAACTTGATCCAAAGGCTTCTCTGGTCTAGGTCTACCTCCAGTAAAAATTTCAAAAGATTACAATTTACCTGGGTCAAGTAAGGAATTTTCTTTGAAAAATCCTATCTTTACATGAAAATAATTTCATAAATTAAATTAAATTTTGAAAAAAAACACATTTTCTACTATGATGTCTCAATTGACCCATAAATAAGGTAGGATAAAAATTTCAAAGTCATTTGAATTAAATTTGAAAATTTCAAAGTCATTTGAATTGAATTTGACAAATTATGAGGTATTAGAGCCTTAGGGGCAACTGTGTAATTTTGGAAATTTTACCTTAATTAACATTTAGGCTTAATTCAAGGAGCGAAAATAGATAACCTCTGATCTTAATCAATTTATTTGATGCTTGAAACACATGGGGTTAATTGGTAGAAACTAATTTCACTTTCCTCATTAAAATGATAAGTTAATAAATTTCTAAATTATTAAGATTTAAAAGTTTATTAAAATTAAATGATCCTGGACTTAGGGGTATAAATTTTGAAGTCAATAATAAATCAATCTAATACCCCTATCTTGATTTTCAAATAAAATCCAAATCATTAATCATGACCACTTAAAGCTTAACCCTTTTCAAAATTAATTAAAACACTCACCTAGGCCTTAAGGGCTTAATGATGACTTAGGCTAAATAAAAAAAAAATTGGTTAAACAAAGATTAGAGAAATAAACATGATTAAATCAAACGTCTTTGAAACACCAGTAATCCCAATTAGGATTAAAATTTGTCTAAGTGTTCAAATTATACTAACTCTCCTTCAAGGGTCTTCACCCACATAATTCTCAAATTAAATGATAAATGATAATTACCCTATTCTTAGGGATAATTGAGACATCAATATTCACTGAGTAATAAGGGTATTTACAGGATGAACCATTAAGCAACAGAATAAGTTTAAATGGACTCAAGGCTTTTCACCAGTTGGTGAGGGGGAGGCATGGACCTGCTTCCCCCTCCTAACTTTTTTGATACCTCATAAGCCTATTAAACTTAATATTCTTCACTCAATGAAATCATCCTTAATTAAATTTTTAAGGACTCACCAAGATATGACATAGGGTTAGGAAAAAAAATTTCCTGCTCTTCATAAACTGCCTTAACTTGCATTTTAAGTTTTAGGTGGTGGAACGAAAAAATTTTTACCTTCCCTGCTCTTCAAAACTGGCTTGACAAGCATTTATCAAGTGGTGGAATGAGAAGACTCGCCAGGTACACTTTAACAGTTTTCAGCATTATCTTTCTTGTACTTTCATACTGTATTTTTATACCTACAAATTTTCATGCAAAATAATGACTCCACCCTGCATGAAAACTGAAACTATCATGATAGCCACATAACCATAACCATAACCATAACCAAAACATAAATTAAAATCAACCAATATAAAATTCACCACCACAACATTCAAAATATAAAATAACTCAAAATTTAATCATAAACATCACACAAAACAACAACTTCAACTAAATTAAGACATCTCTATCGGATGACCGGGAATCCCTCCGAGGAGGTAACCTACGGTTGCTAACGAGGTTTCCCATGGTTTAAATGAAATTATGGAACTCATTAAGTTAAGTTTAGTAAGTTCATTTAGAGTAAGTGAATCCAATAAAAAATAGTGGTGCCGGAACGAGGGAACAGTAGGATCCTAACCGGTGTCGCTCTAATCAACTTTAATATGCACTCATAAAATTTAAAGAACTTTAACCATAGGGTCATCTGATTTGACATTATAACTTGACACACTAGATAACTCAAACTCGTCGCGGTGAGGTGCTTGGGGCTAACATGGTGGGCAGCACGACCATCTTCAACAGCAAAACCTGCCTTCCCCAGCTAAACCATTTTTTTCCTTCCTTAGACTTAAAACAACAAAGCCATAGGACTTCGAGGTTGCTTGCTTATGCAATACTTCCTTCCTTAGACTTAAAACAACAAAGCCATAGGACTTTGAGGTTGCTTGCTTATGCAACTAATTCCTCACCGTATCCTTAGGCCTTTGCATAGCCCTGCTATACAACATAAGCCCTAACTCGTCTTAGGATTACGAGGTTGTCGTTTGTAATGACCAAATCCTCATATCTTCCAGGTTATTTGTGTGATCATTTCATACGAATGTAAGCCCTAACTAATAAAATTGGCAGGATAAAACACCTAGATATTTCTCCTCAAAACTGTTGCCAAACATTAGGATAGCTTGGGAAGTCACCGAGGTTCTTCTCTGGATTCATGACATCCTCTAGTCCTTCCTTTGGATTCTATAATAAAATGTTCCAAATTTGAACCAATCCCCTTTCACACCTCTACGTCTGATTNGAAATTTTTATGTTTGCCAACATCTTATTAAAAATACTGAATTTTAAATTTCTATTTATTTCATTGGATTTAATGAATTTTTATGATGGGATATGATGCATGATCTAATTTCTAGTTCAATTTAAGTTTTATGATATTTAAATATTAAATATTTTTGTTATGTTTTCTAGCCATTACACACCCATTTGTAGCTAATTAAATATTTTTTGGCTTGCCTATTTTGACTATCCATTAAATATCCATTTGGATCTAATAATTACTTAATAAAAAATATTGTTATTTAATATTATATTTTATTTGATTAAGTAATATTATAATTATTATGGATTTAAATTAATTAACTCTATACTTTAGTTACCCATCTTCTTCATATCTAATCTTAAATTCTCAAAATTCCAACACCTATTCTTTTTTTCTTTCTTTCTTTTCAAGCAAATTTGTAAGGAGATAAGTCTACATTTTTACTTCAAGTAGGCTACATATTTATAAGATCAAATATCATTATTCAGAAGCCTTTATGGAATCAATCAAGTAAATTGTTCTCTTTTTTTTTACCTCAAATATTTTTTTAGCTCTTATAAATTTCACCTTTTTTATTTCTTAAGAATCTCTATTTTAGGATGAAATATTTTTTTAGTGTCTTAGACTATGTTTCCTATAGTTAAATTTCTTGATCAATCAAGTTAGGAAGCAAGTTATTCGAATATATTATAGATTTATTTTTTAAACCTAATAATTATTAAGAAAAATCTTTAAATGAGTGACTTAAACTCTTTAAAGCATAATTTATAATAACATTATTTACTTAAACTAAAATATAAATATAATTTATAGTGAATAAGATTTATATTTAATTTACAAGTGCTGAGGTTATTAACAAAGTATGTAGCTTCACCTTAAATTGTTATTTGATCATTTTAAAGCATGATTGATTGACTTGTATAATCTATAAAATTTTATAAATTCTTTTTTCATTTTTNTTCTTTAAAGCATAATTTATAATAACATTATTTACTTAAACTAAAATATATATATAATTTATAGTGAACAAGATTTCTATTTAATTTACAAGTGTCGAGGTTATTAACAAAGTATGTAGCTTCACATTAAGTTGTTGTTTGATCATTTTAAAGCATGATTGATTGACTTGTATAATCTATAAAATTTTATAAATTCTTTTTTCATTTTTATCCTTTTGGCTTGGTGAAAATCATATAATATTTAGATTATATTGTACTCTGCCTTAAAAGAGAGTAATTAGGTTGTAAGTAACTTTTTAGTTTGAAGAAGCAAAATTTATTTCCAAACCTAGGATTGAAAAGAATTCAAGCCCAAGAGCTGGAAAGTTTAGGTGTAAGCTAGGTTGGCTAAACCACAAAAAAATTATGGGTATTTATTTTTCCTCACTTATGATATCATGATAGTTACTTTACTTTCAAGTATTTAGATTTATGTGCCAACTATTTTCCTTATAAATTAACATTAAAATTATATTAAATATTTTTTAATCAAATTATTTTTAACACCAATTCACGCCCCTTATTGGGGTGTCATAGTCATCATACATATGGTTTTAAAGCCTCGACTCTTTCTTTTGGCTTAACATCCTTGAGTATATCTGCATTTAAATNTTAAAAGAGAGTAATTAGGTTGTAAGTAACTTTTTTAGTTTGAAGAAGCAAAATTTATTTCCAAACCTAGGATTGAAAAGAATTCCCAAGAGCTGGAAAGTTTAGGTGTAAGCTAGGTTGGCTAAACCACACAAAAATTATGGGTATTTATTTTTCCTCACTTATGATATCATGATAGTTGCTTTACTTTCAAGTATTTAGATTTATGTGCTAACTATTATCCTTATAAATTAACATTAAAATTATATTATATATTTTTTAATCAAATTATTTTTAACGCCAATTCACGCCCCTTAGTCGGGTGTCATAGTTATCATACATATGGTTTTAAAGCCTCGACTCTTTCTTTTGGCTTAACATCCTTGAGTATATCTGCATTTAAATCATGGCACAAAGGTTTCCTAAGGGTTCCCTTTTGAAGGACAATCTACTCACTGACCATTATTGCTTGATACTATCCTTTGATTATTGGAATAATTTAATTAGTACATTATTAAGAGAACAAGACTCGCATATGTGGCATATGCTTACACACCAATGTCATACTTATACTACAAAAAATGGAATTAAAATTGAAAAAAAAAATTGATGAATGGACTATAATAGAAATAGATTTAGATGAATTAAATGTTAAATTAAGATATTCAAGATAAATTAATTACAATATATGAAAGATCCAGTGATATTAAGGATGTTCATGCAAATAGACTTATTCATAAATATGAGTTAGTTTTAATGTCTCCTTCTAAATATATTTAAGATATGTACACTAGATTAATAAAAATAGTCAACATATTACATTTTCTTAAAAGAACATATAAGAATCAAGACGTAGTTGATATGTTCCTTGGATGTCTTACAAAAAAGAGAAACTAAAGTAACATTATGAGGATGAAAATTTATCAAATTATCCACTTGATCAATTTTTGGGTTCTTTGATAGCTCTTGAATAGATTATCTCTCAAAGAGATAAGTTGGATAGCTTAGCCAAGAAGAAGAAGGAGAAATGTAAAGGCACTGCCTTACAATTTGATGATTGTGGTATAGGTAATGATAAAATTAGCATGCTTTCAATAAGACTTAGTATCTTGTTATAGAAGAAGAATCAAAGGTATAAAAATCTAACAATTATAAATTTTCAAATAAAAAATCTCCTACAAATGAAAGTATCATCTATTACCCTTTCAAATAGCTTATATATGTGTAAGGATTTTATCAAAATCATATTTAATCAAAGAAGAATGAGATGGACGTTGAGAGAATTAAATACAAGAAAAAAAACAAGCACCTTAGAAAGAAGAAAAAGAAGGCTTTGTAGGCTACTCTAAATTCGGATGAATCAAGTAAAAGTTCAATAAAAGAGGAGACCAATATTTTTTTATGGAGAATCTAATTGGAATCCTAAGTTTAACAAATTTCAATTATTTTTAAATTAGATAGAAAATCAGGATTCCTAATTTTAATAATAAATATTCTTGACCCTAGTTTTAGTCTGATTCGCTAGAACTTCTTCTAGGTTATACTACAACATTCCTGGAGTAAAATTGTAGGAAATTCTAAAGAAACCCACTACCTCAAATCAACATATTTAGCTTTTAAGTTGTAATGTTAGTTGATGACAAGTAACATTTAAGTTTAAGGGAATTTGATATGTCTTTGGATATACTTAATTTTTTTTTTATTTTACACATGTTTTTGAACGAAAATACAGCTTAATGGTATGTATTTTTATGTTTATGATGAAGGTATAATAGGTAGGAGCATTGGAACGAATTTGGGTTGAATTGGAGCGAAACAAACCAAATGGAGCAAAGGTATTGATTGTGGTATGGCTCCTATGCACCCACTTTTGGGCGCCAAAGTGTTTCAAATGAAGACCTTGACATCAGGTTCTAAGCACTCAGGCTTACTGAGTAGAAAGAGCACACAACGCTTAGACGCAGCAAACTAGGCACTTAGGTATTGTGGTTCAGACGGTTACTTTCTACACGGCTCTAAAAGTAATTTGATGGGTGCTAACGGTTCAGGCGGGAAGTTTTGGCAATCTCAAGAGTAGGGATGAAATTTTAAGTCATGGAATTCTCCAAGGACAGTAGGTTGGAGTAGGAATTTCTATTCTAGAGAGATTTGATAGGGAATTTGAGAGAATATCTAAGGGGTTTACGACAACATCTTGTGTAGCACTGTGGAAAACATCGTCCAGTGGAATTTGCTTCTCTTTTCAGAGAGCAAAAGCTAAGTATCATGTGTAGATTATTGTTGTAAACACGTATTTGGTTAATTTGTTTGGATTGAATGAAGTTTTCTTTGGTGTTTATTAATCCTGATATTTTGTATATGTAAGGATTTATGAAGTTGACACCACTACTTGAAGATTTTAGTCACCGGCAACAGCGCCAAAAACTTTATCCATGCATACTTAATGCTTATGCACAGTATAGCAATAGTTCTGATGGTATTTTTCACTTATATTTACTTATTTAGCAACAAAACCAAAAACTTGATCCTGAAAANATATTTGGTTAATTTGTTTGGATTGAATAAAGTTTTCTTTGGTGTTTATTGATCCTGATATTTTGTATATGTAAGGATTTATGAAGTTGACACAACTACTTGAAGATTTTAATCACCGGCAACAGCGCCAAAAATTTGATCCATGCATACTTAATGCTTATGCACAGTATAACAATAGTTCTGATGGTATTTTTCACTTATATTTACTTATTTAGCAACAAAACCAAAAACTTGATCCTGAAAAAAAATAAAAATTTAACTTTTTAATTTATATATATTTATATTGTGATACTACGCAAGTATAAAAAATATTATCAAATAATATAGGACTTTTTAATTAAGACCTGAATATCTAACCCACAAAGAAGATTATGCAATATGCACTTTTTAGAAAGTTTTTCTATTTTTAAAAAGATAATTACTTAANGGGAAAAATTATGTAATATGAACTTTTTAGAAAGTTTTTCTATTTTTAAAAAGATAATTACTTAAACTAAAAATAATTTTTGTCGGAATTTAATATTAAAATATTTTTGGTATATTTTTTTATATATTTTAATGAAACAACAAAAAGATAACTAATTTTTTTTAGAAGAAAAGTATTTAATATGAAAATATCTTTCTTCTTATCATGAATCAATAGTAAGCATAGGAATTATATTGTGGAAGTATGCAAATTGTGTTGGGCCAAATTGGAGCAATAATATTCTTTACTCTTACTAGCGATGCTATAAAGAACATTGGCTAATTTAAAGTTTGAGTAGTTTTGAAGACCGGCTAGGCAGGGAAGATACTAGCTCTCACTCTAGAGTTCCCTCGATTCCACCACCTGGGGGCTAACATTCTCGTATCAGAACCTAAAACAATAAACCAAGTTGGGGGCTTTAACATATCATTTTAAAGTCCTCTAACTCTACACCCTTCAATGAATATTTCCCTATTTATTTGCACTCAAGATCTTCTCGTATCAGAACCTAAAATAATAAACTAAGTTGGGGGCTTTAACCTATCACTTTAAAGTCCTCTAACTTTACACTCATTAATGAATATTTTCCTATTTATTTACACTCAATCATATAAACTACATTCTCATTCATATAATCTCATGTGATTCTTTCCAATTATTGATTGAGACAATGCCAACCCGGTTCTTACATGTTCCCACAACAAATTTTAACATTTGGATTGGGCAAATCAAGAAGTAAATGAAGTGCATGGATTTAAATTATCACAACTTCTTCCAACATTAAAGATCAANAAATACAAAGGTTTCACAGACCAAATGGACATCATACTTTCCTTACTTTATTTGATCGAGCCTCATCCTCAAGTCTTGTGTTTATCCTTTGGGATAGATACATGATTTAGTACAATGCTATTTCATTTAAATTATAAAAAATATGGGGTCAGTTTGATTTTATATTTTTCTAAAACTAAATATTTTTATCGAGCCTCATCCTCAAGTCTTGTGTTTATCCTTTGGGATAGATACAGGATTTGAGGTACAATGCTCTTTCATTTTAAACTATGAAAAATATGGGGGCAGTTTGATTTCCTACTTGAACGTCCTTCCGAAGCAGGCGACCGAATTTTGATTCCGGCGACCGACAGCTTCTTACGGGCCACTCCCCACAAACCAACCTGAATTAACGCCGACATTGAGCCTTAGGGGAAAAGGTGTAATTTTAGAAATTTAGCCTTAAGTCAAGAAAAGGAAATGGGAAATATTTGATCTTAATTAACATATTTAGATGTTTGAAACACAAGGGATTAATTGGTAGAAACTAATCTCACTTTTTCCAATTAAAGGATAAATTTGAAATTTCCTAGATGATTAAAATTTGGCAGTCTATTAAATTAAATGATCATAGACTTAGGGCTATAGTTTTGGGTGTTAATAACTCACAAATTTACTACCCCTATCTCGTGTTCAAGTGACATTCAAATGTTTTTATGATGAATTTTTATCACTTAAAATTTAATCTCTTTTCAAAATGACTAAGACATCCACCAAGATCTTAAGGGCTTAGTAGTGANCTATGGCTTTATTGTTTAAAGCTAAGGAAGCATGTGTTGTTGTAGATCCTCTTGCTGTTGAAGATGGCCGGGCTGCCCATCATGTAAGCTCCAAGCTCCTCGTTGTAGCAGAGTTCAAGTTTTCTAGGTCATTTGATTATAATGTCAAATCAAGTGACCCCAAAGTTAAAGTTCTTTAAATTTTATTATGGGCATATTAAAGTTGATTAAAGCGACACCGGTCAAGATCCCACGGTTCCATCGTCCCGGTACCACTNATTCCGTCGTCCCGGCACCATTATTTTCTATTGGAATGACTTAGTCCAAATGAATTTACTGAACTCAACTTAATGAGTTCCATAATTTCATTTAGACCGTGGGAAGCCTCGTTAGCAACCGTAGGTTACCTCCTCCGAGGGGTTCCCGATCTTCCAATAGAGACGTTTTAATTTAGTTGAAATTGTATTTTTGGTGATGTTGTGATTAAATTTTGTGTTGTCTTATATTTTTGAAATTTTGTGGGGGTGGTTTATACAATTTTATATTTTTATGCAGGTATGTAAATACAAGCATAAATAAAGATGCAGTAGGAAAGTATAAGAAAGATTGTAAAACGCTGTAAACTGTAAAAGTGTACCTGGCGAGTCTTCTCGTTTCACCACCTGAAACTCGAAATGCATGTCAGAGCATTTATGCATATAGAGTTGGAAAAGTAAAGTTTTGGAAACCTTCCTAACTCTATGTTGTGTATTGGGGGTCCTTAAATTAAGGATAATATTATTAAGCAAAACATATTAAGTTTAATAGATCCCTAAAGTATTCACCAGGTTAAGGGTAGGGAGCAGGTCCATGCAACCTTCTTAATGTCTGGTAAAAGGCCTTGGGTTCATTTAAACGGTAGGGAGCAGGTCCATGCAACCTTCTTTATGTCTGGTAAAAGACCTTGGGTTCATTTAAACTTAAGGAGCAGGTCCATGCAACCTTCTTAATGTCTGGTAAAAAGCCTTGGGTTCATTTAAACTTTAGAGAGCAGGTCCATGCAACCTTCTTTATGTCTGGTAAAAGACCTTGGGTTCATTTAAATTTTATGAGCAGGTCCATGCAACCTTCTTAATGTCTGGTAAAAGGCTTGGGTTCCATTTAAACTTTATTATGTTTATCATCCTAGGAAAAACCTGATGCTCAGTGAACAATTAAGAGTAGGGAGCAGGTCCATGCAACCTTCTTAATGTCTGGTAAAAGGCCTTGGGTTCATATTTATTATGTTACTTAATAATTTATCCTGAATATCCTGATGCTCAGTGAATATTGATGTCTTGATTATCCGAGTAGGTCCATGCAACCTTCTTAATATCTGGTAAAAGCCTAGAATCCATTTAAACTTTATTATGTCGCTTAATAATTCATCCTGAATATCCTGATACTCAGTGAACATTGATGTCTTGATTATTCCCGCACCAGGTTAAGAGTAGGGAGCAGATCCATGCAACCTTCTTAATGTCTGGTAAAAGGCCTTGGGTTCATTTAAACTTTATTATGTTGTCTATGCAACCTTCTTAATGTCTGGTAAAAGCCTTGAGTCCATTTAAACTTTATTATGTTGCTTAGCAACCTTCTTAATGTCTAGTAGATCCCTAAAGTATTCACCAGATTAAGAGTAGGGAGCAGGTCCATGCAACCTTCTTTATGTCTGGTAAAAGCCTTGAGTCCATTTTCTTCTTAATGTCTGGTAAAAGCCTTGAGTCCATTTAAACTTTATTATGTTGCTTAATAATCCCTCCTGAATATCCTGATGCTCAGTGAATCAGGTTAAGAGTAGGGAGCAGGTCCATGCAACCTTCTTAATGTCTGGTAAAAAGCCTTGGGTTCCATTTAAACTTTATTATGTTTATCTTCTTAATGTCTGGTAAAAGCCTTGAGTCCATTTAAACTTTATTATGTTGCTTAATAATCCCATCCTGAATATCCTGATGCTCAGATGAGTTCATTTAAATTTTATTATGTTGCTTAATAATTTATCCTAAGAACATCCTGATGCTCAAATCCATTTAAATTTTATTATGTTGCTTAATAATTCATCCTGAATATCCTGATGCTCAGTGAATGTTGATGTCTTGCTTATTCCCAAGAATAGGGTAAATGTCATTTGTCTTTTAATTTAAAGATTATGTGGGTGAAGACCTTTTAGAGGGCAAATTAGTGTTATTGGTCATTTAAACTTTATTACGTTACTTAATAATTCATCCTGAATATCCTGATGCTCAGTGAACATTGATGTCTTGATTATTCCAAGATAAGGTAATTATGTGGGTGAAGACCCTGAAAGGGGCAAATCAGTGTTATTGAGAACACTTGGGGTAAATGTCATTTGTCTTTTTTAATTTGAAAATTATGTTGGTGAAGACCCTTTATGGGGGCAAATTAGTGTTATTGAGAACACTTAGCCAAATTTTTAGTCCTAATTGGACTTGTGGTGTTTTAAAANGGTTCATTTAAACTTTATTATGTTACTTAATAATTTATTTTGAATATCCTGATGCTCAGTGAATATTGATGTCTTGATTGTTCCTAAGAATAGGGTGAATGCCATTTGTCTTTCTTTTTGAAAATTATGTGGGTGAAGACCCTTTAGGAGACAAATTAGTGTTATTAAGAACACTTAGGTGGTGTTTTNTTAGGTGAATGTATTAAGTGTGTATATTGATTTTTTTTTTAAAAAAAATAAAACTTTAAGTGATCATTATCAAGATCATTTAAACATCATTTTGATTATCAAATAAGGGTGTGAAATCAATGATTTCCAAAGTTATACCCCTAAATTCAAAAGTCATTTTATGCTAATGAAGTTTCCAAAATTTTGATAATTATGGGAATCATTCTTTTATCATGTAATTTGACAAAGTGATGTGGGTTTTTTACCAATTAAGCCCATTTTTATTGCAAATCATCAAATGAGTTAATTAATATCAGAAATTACTCATTTCGCATTTTGATTAAGCCTAAATATTCATTAAGGCCAAAATATCCAAAATTACAATTTTGCCCCTAAGGGTCTAANAAAGATCATTTTTATTATGAAATAAGGGTGTGAAATCATTAATTTCCAAAATTATACCCTTAAATTCAAAAGTCATTTTTATGATAATAAAATTTCCAAAATTTTGATAATTATGGGAATCATCTTATAATTTAGCAAATTGAAGTGGGTTTCTACCAATTAAGCCCATTTTTGATTAAAAATCATCAAATGAGTTAATTAATATCCCCATTTCCCATTTTGATTAAGCCTAAATGTTCATTAAGGCCAAAATATTCAAAATTACNCAAAAATATGCATCTTCAAAGAAAATTCCAAAAGATGATCAAGAAAATTCTGAATCACTTGAAATTTTTATCTAAGCTATCCCTAGACCATAGAGTAATTTGGCCAAAATTTCATAATTTTTTGAATTTTCTGTGATTTATTAAAATTAATCTAAGTTTTGGGGATTTTAATAAAAATAAAATATTTTAAGTGTTGAAAAATATGTTTTATATTTTTTGAAAATCTCTCTAAGGTCCAGGAACTCAAAGAAATTTATTTTGTATTTTTCTAATTTTTATTTGGTTTTTTAGAATTATTTTGGTGAAAATTCTATTTTTAAGCCCAAAAATCATTTTTAAGGAATTAAAATAGATATCTTTATTTTTAAACCTTGGAAAAATATTTCAATGATTCCTAAGTGTTTAGGAAATAATTTGNCTAACCCTACTGATAGGTCAATTAAGACATCAGAGGAGAAAATGTGAATTTTCACAAGAAAATGTGAATTTTCACAATTTAATTTAATTCGTATAATTATTTTTATGCAAAAATGTACATTTTTAAGAAAAAAATCCAAAAGATGATCAAGACAACTCCTAATCACTTGGAATTTTTATATGAGCTAGTTCTAGACCAAAAAGTCATTTGGCCAAAATTTCATAATTTTTTGAAGTTTCTGTGATTTATTAGCATTATTTGAAGTTTTGGGGAGTTTAATAAAAATAAAATATTTTATATGTTGAAAAATATATTTTATATTTTTGGAAAATCTCTTTGAGGTCAAAGAACCCAGAGAAATTTATTTTATATTTTTCTGATTTTTATTTGTTTTTCTAAGATCAGAGAACCAAGAGAACTTTATTTTGTATTTTTTTGATTTTTATTTGATTTTTTAAAATTATTTTGGTAAAAATTTTATTTTTAAGCCCAAAAATTATTTTAAGGTTTAGAATAGATGTCTTTATTTTTAGACTTTAGAAAAATATTCCAATGATTCCTAAGTGTTTAGGAAATAATTTTGGAATATTTCNATTAAGTTCAATTTAATAATGATCTTTAAAAATCAATTAAAATTATCAAATGATCTCAAAATCCTTTGAAATTTTTATGGTGAATTTTTTGACTTATAAGCCATAGTGGAGAACAAAAATCAAATGATTTTGATCTTTATGTTCTCCAAATTAAATGTTTTAAGCAAATTGGGGTTTGCTAGAAAAAGTGATGTTTTGATTTTTAAAAATCATGAAATTATTTTTTAAGACTACTCTGGCCATAGGAAACTCATATGAATTTTTGTAGAATTTTGAAAGCCATATATAATTTTCTATAATTATTTGAATAGAAAATTTATAACAACTTAGGAAATTAAGATCTCTGTCTAGAAATCTTCTGTCTTTGAAAAAATATTCAAATTGTGCGCCTAAATAGAGGCTACAACATATAAAAATTTCGGGTCAAGGTGATAATCCAATATGAATGGAAAATTGAAGAACCCCTAACCCTAATTTATTTTTTTAAAATAATTTATGCATCAAATTAATTTGAAAATAATTCCACATGGTTTTCCTCTGTTCACTGAGCAAGAGGGTATTTTTGTTTTATTTTTATGAATTTTTCACACAAAGATATGAATTTTTGAAGTTTAGAAGCTATTGTCTGAATTTATTAAATATCCTATTTATTTATTCAAACCGCGGGCTGACTGGATCATCGGATCCGTCGAAAAGNAACCACAGCCAATTTTGGGTGTTGGTTGAGAGTTATGGTAGAGGCTATTTCAGAGGGGGAATTGATGGGGGTTTGGCTTCTCTCACTATTGCGAAGGTGTAGGGTCAATTTATTTGGAGTTTGATGCTGTGTAGGTTGAGATTGGAATTTGTCCTGGTTTCGGGCAGGAATTCAAGCTCAAAATTGGATTGTCATGGTGAATTTGAGAGGGGAAAATGGATTGCAATGAACTAAGGGTCTCTTAGAGAAGCTCTCTGAGGAGTTTGGAAGGCTTTGGTGAAAATTTTTTACCCCTTACTATTCATGACCGTGGGGGTAGATTTTATAGAAATTGGCCAAAGGGATGCTTGGCTGGCCAATTGAGGGGTTAGCCCCACTGCTTAGGTGTCAAGCAGAGGATCCCTCAACTCAATTTGGGCTAAGGTGGCTTCTTGGCGTGAGTTTGGGTATTAACTATGTAGGGGCTCACGGTTTTGGGCTTTATCTTGGGTTAAAGTGGCTAACCAAGGGTAGCATCAAGGTTAAATCTTATGATGCTCGGTAAAAATGGCACAATAGGGTATGGACATGTGATATGACAAGTACCTTGATTTAACCCCCTCCTTATCTCTTTAAAATTTTTTTAAAAAAAAATTTACCCATGAGATAAATATCAAGCTTAATCATGGGTGGATGTCTGGCTTTAAACTCAACCCTAGAGTCTAGTATGAGTTATGGTAAGGCTCATTTGACCATACCAAGCTCAATTGGTTTGGATTTGACCATAAGTCCAAATGGTGCACATGACCAAATCTTGTGTTTGAACTAGGTTAGGCATGTCAATTGGCCCAATTAAATGGTCGAATGACCAAAGCTTGTGTTTGGACTGTAAGACATGTCAATTGGCCCAATTAAATATGGCATTTGGTGTAAGAGACCATGAGGAACAAGTTTGGATTTGGCCATAAGTCCAAGAAGGTGCATATGACCAAATCTTGTTTTTGGACTAGGTTAGGAATGCCAATTGGCCTAATTAAATATGGAACTTGGTGTAAGATACCATGAGGAACAACTTTCATGAAGGGTAAAAGTCATTTTGAGGTCAATTGGTTAATCAATTTGGTGAATTTTTTGATTTTTGACCCATTTTAAGCATGTTAGGCTAAGTTTGGGTCAAACTTGGGCTAGCCATTGGCTAAGTCCCAATTGATTGTTGTTTTTGGTGTAAAATAACATAATGAACAATTTTCATGAAAGATGAAAATTATTTTGAAGTTGATTTGATGGTCAATTTGGATGGATTTTGATGGGTTTTGGTTTATTTTGAAGTTGACTTGATGGTCAATTTGAATGGGTTTTGATGGGTTTTGGTTTTAGACCTAAAGATCTAATTTGGGTCAAAATTGAGCTAGCTTTGGATTAAGCTCAAATTAATTGTTGTGTTTTGTCAGGCTAATTTGGGTCAAACTTGAGATAGCTTTGGACTAAGCTCAAATTGATTATTGTGTTTGGTCAAACATGACCTTATAAAGTAATATCAACAAAAATTGGATGTCAATTTGAGGTCTAAGGCATTCAATTGTTGAGATTTAGGGTGTTAGCCAATATTGGGGCTAATTTTGGGAATTTTGGATTTAGGTCAAAATCAAATGGATTTGAGGCTTCATCAAGGACAATTGATGGTTGATTTTGATGTGTAAGAATGTTGTAAGGATTTTTCAATATTAATTGAGGCCAATTGACTAGGCTATGAGTTCAATTGAGTGAGATTAAGTCGTATGATTAAGATTGAGGTTTTGACCCAAATCAAAATTGGGCTCAAATCATGGACCAATTGAGCTTGGATTTGGTTTAGTCTGGTCACATCAAAAGTGATTTTAAGTTTAGAATGGGAATTGGGGTCAATTAAGATCAAATTGATAGACATTCAGGATGGATTTGGGGAATTTTGGGTCTTTAAAGGACAATTTGGGGATTTTGGTTAAAGATGGTCAAATTGGTCAAATTGGGTCATGTGGTAGTTGAAAGAATAAAATTGGGAATATTTGGAATTTATTGGCATTTTCTGAGAATTTTGGAGATTTTGGGTCAAAGAGGGATCCCAATGGCAGTTAGGTAACTTGGGGATGTCTGGGGCAAAAGACCCAAGATGAACATTTCAAGTAGAATTGGATAGATATCCATTCTAAATGAACCATGGATCAATGAAATCCCCATTTTGGGTTCCCATGTATTGGTTTAATCCAAGGTACTGTGAGGGTACGGTATTGTAAATCTTAGCTTCAAACCAACATCCAGGGTCAATCCTAAGGCCAAGTAACCCTATAGGAACTCTCCTTGAGTTCCCTCATAATGATCTTACCTACTAAAGGCTAGATGTTAGGACCAATATGTGGAACTTCAAATTAAGTAAAGAGAAGAGTTTTGAGTTTCTAATGGTGATGGTACCTTTTCTAGTTTTCTAAGACTAGTCAATAGGAAAGTCTTATGGCTAGACGTAGGCTACTAAAGAAGTTTCTAGACCTCAACCAAAAGTGAGGTCAACAAATGGACCCCCAGTAGGTGTGGTGTGCTGGGCAAGCAAACCGCACTTATTGGCGTTGACCGACCAGATCAACAAGACCAATATAGATTTCTAAGTCATCAAACCTAGAAAGAAGTGTGAATTTGTGTATGATATTTGTTTCCGCTGGAGATTTTTTAATAGGGATCAACATGTAAGGGTTTACCTCAAAAATGGGAATTCAAGATACAAATATTGATATCAAAGGAGAGTCAAACATTTGGAGTTGACTTTCAATAGAAGAAATCAGAAGTGTAGGACTGATCTTAAAGTAAGAATTGAAATTATTGGATCAATACTTAAAGAATGTGAATTAGAAATATAGGACTAATTTAAAGTGAAAATTATCTGATCAATTTGGGAAAAGCATAAATCAGAAGTATCGAACTGATTTAATGTAAAAAAATTGAAATTATTAGATCAATTTTTGAAAAGTTATGAATCAGAAGTATCGAACTGATTCATAGAAGATTGAAATTATCAGATCAATTTTTAAATCAGAAGTATTAAACTGATTCAAAGTAAAAATTGAAATTATCAGATCAATTTTGAAAAGTTATGAAACAGAAGTATCGAATTGATTCAATATAAAGATTGAAATTATCAAATCAAAAGTATTAAACTGATTCAAAGTAAAAATTGAAATTATCAGATCAATTTTGAAAAGTTATGAATCAGAAGTATCGAACTAATTCAATGAGAAAATTGAAATTATTGGATCAATTATGAATCAGAAATATTGAACTGATTCAAAGTGAAAATTGAACTTATCGGATAAAGTTATGAATCAGAAGTATCGAACTGATTCAATGAGAAGATTGAAATTATTGGATCAATTATGAATCAAAAATATTGAACTGATTCAAAGTGAAAATTAAAATTATTGGATCAATTTTTGAAAACAGTAAATCAGAGTTATCAGACTGCTTTAAAATATCCTGTGTTTCAAAAAGCTTAATGTGTAGAAATTTATGTTTTTTTTTTGAAAAAATTTATAAGATTTATTTGCAAATATCATATAGAGTTTGTGACTCCATAGGGATATTACGGAAAACAGAATTATGTAAAAATGTGTGATTTTATGGAGATGTAGACCGAACGAGGTCATACTGTACAAGCAAGGAATCTCAAAAATTGAGAAAACTTATTTGGCAAATTTAATTTGTCTGTTGTAAAATTCTGTTACTGATTCATACGGTCATTTTTACAATATATCATGTATATATCTCAAAAGATGAAAAGTACATCATGTTATTCGCCATTACTAGTACATCCATGAGTACATAATATAGAGTACAAAATAAACTGTCCTCATATCGTTAGCTGCATATTTGCACATCTGTATGTCTGCCAGTAGAAGATCTTCTTGCAAACTGTATTATGAGTTTCTAAACAAGCTGACCTTCTAGGCTGTTGTTTTGAGATAGCCTAGTGGTGCAACGAGTTTATAACTCATATGGCTGCAACTGTTCAAGCTCCAAATCTGGCTGAAATCCATATGGAGTTTTGTCGTCACTCATTCTTTTGAAAGTTATCGACACTCGATGGTGTCGAACTCCCGGAATGTAATGTTTTGCTATGCCGGCCCCATTTCCTTTCAGAATCAGGACGGATCCTCTTGGTAATGAAATCTCAACAGATCCTTGGAATTCTCCTGGACCGATTATGTCTATATCTGTGTCAAATAGCATACTGCTCTCTGATATGAAAGAGACTGTACAGAACGAACGAACAAAGTCATGATGATTAATATGTGGAGGGATACAATCCCCTTCTTCATAAATGTTAATTATGCAACTATTGGGGATACAATTTGCTGGAATTATACTCCATTGAACCAGTCGTGTGATCATCCATTTTATTGTGGGTGGCATTGGCTCCACCTGCTCATGCTGTAAAATTCCTGAAAGATTTCCTTATCGATCTATTTTATAATTATAACAACAGCCGCATTGTATCGTAATGCGACCCTTGCCTCTCATCCATTGTTTAGGTTCTGAATATGTTCTCCCAGATAGAAACCCTACTTTGCCTATGATTTGGAGATCAAACACACAATCAAGTACCTCTTGTTTCTCTATGAGAGAGAAGACCTCTGTGTATAATTCCAATCCCTCCAGAATATTAACATAATCTCCATCAACTATTTCAAAATGTTAAAAAACGTTGCATTTAACGTTATGGATCTTTGCAAGCTCAACTTTTCTTGGATACGATGGATAATGTGTTTCATCATTTAACCGATTATCAATAATCGGCTGCCATGTCAGTGGTGGTATTGCTTCCACCAGATTATACGCCTCAATTTGAGCTGGCGAATGATAGATATCCCATGGATAATGCTGAATTGTATTTGCATCATCTATCCGCAGATCATCATATCTTATCAGTTCATTAGCTGATAAGTAATCATCATAATTACGATACTGTCCAAGATGTAAAACATTACAACCTGGGCATTCTACAAAGGCTCTGGTAGAATGTCCTTGTTCAAGTGTTGCAGAATGACAAGTGGAACAAACCGAACTAGAATTGGAGTGAACCCATACTAGTGATGGTTCGGGACGCTGCATCGATTGTACTTCATCTTCTGTCAACGACAGACTATCAGAAGACTCCTTCATGTTGACATTATACATGTACCCTTCTAGGATTGCANCCATACTGGTGATGGTTCAGGACGCTGTACCGATTGTACTTCCTCTTCTGTTAACGGCAGACTATCAGAAGACTCCTTCATGTTGAAATTATATATGTACCCTTCTGGGATTGCAAACAACTTTTCTTTTTCTTTCTTGGCTTTGGCCAGAGCTCTTTGTTTTTTTCGGTCAGCATTTCTTCGCTGAGCTCTCTGCAACGAGGCGAAAGGTATTTTCTCTTCATCGACAATTATCAAATTTCCGGCCAAAGTAGCTACCATGGAAGGCAAACGGTGGCTTGGCCCCTCCATTGGATCTTGTTCTTTGATGATTTCTTTCCCTTTCGAGGAAGAGAGAATCATGGTGCTGAATTTGAGCAATGAGGCCAATCCCTCTTTTTCTTGTTCTTCGACAGCATCCATTAGTGGATTTTCATACTTTATATTAACATCGTCAAATTTCATATCAAAGTTGATTATCCCGCCTTGCGGTACATATTATTTGTTTAAAGCAAGGTTTAAACCATCTTTGAAAGCAAAGATCAGCCGCGATCCTGACATCTCCTCCTTAAATTAACAGGGAGACATCAGTGAGTTTGAATTATTTATGAATCAGAACAAAGCATAGTTCAATTAACGTATATTTTATCTTGCTAATATATATGTAGAAAAGAACATATGTAATATGTGATACTAAGAATTTTTATTGAATTTCTAAAATAAAAATTTATCTGTTCATAGACTTTTTAGGCCATATGAATAACCCCAGAACTATCTAAAGTTCACAAAAATTTTCATATGTAAGCGGCAAACTAACAGCGGCAAGCGTCGTCATGTTGCGTAGTAGGCCTTTAGATATCGTCCATTTATTGGAAGCATAGGCCTCTCTCCTTGAGAATTAATGAGTTGCTCCTCTGGCGTAGACCTTCTCAATGACAAATGGTCCCTCCTAAGTCTGCTCAAATTTTTCACCTATCTTGTGACGTGCAAGAATAGGTCTTTTGAGAACAAGGACCAGGTCACCAATTTTA
>JXCR01148994.1:260853-323038 GCA_002079205.1 Phalaenopsis hybrid cultivar
GAATACTCTCGATAAAAATCAAGAAAAATTACCTTCAAGGAGTTCAAATGGTAAGGACTTCTCAAAGATATTGGACTAAGAAGTGTGAAGGGGGATTGGTTCAAATTTTGGAACATTTTGTTTTGGAGTCCAAAGGAGGAAACACTAGAGGATGTCACGGATTCGAAGGAGAACTACGGTGACTTCCCAAGCTATCATATTATTTGGCTTCAATTTAGGAGAAATCATTTAGATGTTTNCTATCCTATTATTTGGCTTCAATTTAGGAGAAATCATTCAGATGTTTTATCCTGCAAATTTTTATTTATTAGGATTTACATTTGTGTGAAGTAATAAACACAAATAACCTTGAAGATGTGAGGATTTAGGTCATGACGAATGACAACCTCGGAATCCTAAGGCGAGTTAGGGTTTAGATTGTTCAACAGGANAAAACGATCTCGAGTTCTTTTGGCTTTGTTGTTTAAAGCTAAGGAAGGATGTGTTGTTGTAGATACTCTCGCTGTTGAAGACGGTCGGGCTGCCCACCATGTAAGCTCCAAGCTCCTNGGATATGCTGTTGTAGATCCTCTTGCTGTTGAAGATGGCCGGGCTGCCCACCATGTAAGCTCCAAGCTCCTTGTTGCAGCAGAGCTCAAGTTTTCTAGGTCATTTGGTTATAATGTCAAATCAAGTGACCCTATGGTTAAAGTTCTTTANTTCAACCAAAAGTGAGGTCAACAGTTAACAAACAATTTTTATTTTTATTCCACATTATTCTCCTTTATTTTCTGAGCAAGAGGGTATTTTTCTTTTATTTTTATGATTTTTCTAGAGAAAGATATGGATGTTTGAAGTTCAAGCATTTAATTTAATTCAAATAATCCATATTTTTCTACTTAAACACGCGACACCAACTCATCCTACGGCGACTTCGAACTCACACGCGGCGCTTCACCATTTGACACCGCCATCCACCTCAACTGCCACGTGGCCCGCCTTTTCGCACCAAGAGTTGGGTTGGCTTAATCTCCTCCGTCCATCAAATAAATGCGCGATCGGACGACTCCTCATTATCGTCCCCAAATGACCTAACCCGAGAACCGTTCGCACTAAAACCTTAAGATCTTCATCTAGACTCAACCAAATCACATGGTGTTTGTTTCTAAACCATCATCTACTCACGACAAACATATCTATACGGTTGATCAAGCATAAAGTTAAGCCATTACACGTGGAAAATCAAAACAAGCTCGGCTTAGGGTTGAGGTTCAATACCTTGGTCTGAGAGGAGAGGTCTCAATCAGATGGTTGTGTTAGCTTTGATGAGGTCCAACAAACCTCTAGATGAAGTCCTAGTTCTTGGTGAATTTTCTAGGTATGATTTTGACCAAGGCTGATTTTAGGTGTTGATTTAGAGCTATGTTAGAGACTGTTTAGGATGGGGCTTTTCTGGGGAATCAACTCCTCTCATTGTGGGGATGGTTTGTGCATAGTTAATTGGAGTTTGGTGGATTGTAGAGGTGAGGAGAAATTTGTCCAAGTTCTAGGTCAAATTTCAGTGAAGAAGTTGGCCTTATGGAGTGACTGTGAGTAGCTGAGAGACGGAGGATTGAACTTAGGAAGGTTGGGAGAAGCTCTGGTGAAATTTTGGTAGAGTTTACCCAAGGTTTCAAACTCTCATCTCTTTGGCCATGGAGGGGTCAATTTAAAGCCATGGCTGCCTGGTGGAGCTCAGGGGGGTTTGATGGTTGCAAAAGCTTGCTGATGTAGAGGGAAGAAAAGCTCGAGTGGCCAATGGGACTTAGCCAACTCAGAGGGGTTTAATTTTGAGTTTTGGTCATTTGGGGCTCCCTTAGGGTGGCTATTTCTGGCGGCTGAGGTGGTGGCTGGCCAGGGTATGGTCACTTCATGGCTCAGGGAGGTCAGGGGAGGGTTAATTATGATTTACTCCCAATGGCGAGTGATGATGGCAAAGTATTTTCAAAATAATGCTAAATATGGTTAAGATCCCTTAAATAAAGAGACCATTGATCCATAGCTCACTTAAGTGGTTTAGGTGGGTTTATGCTGGTCAATAAAGTCTAAATGGTGGTTGTGGTGACATTAATTTAGTCACTTTGGTATGGCTAAGACAATTTTGTTGCGTGGGTTCAATTTGGGTTAAATTGTCTTGAAGTTGGGTTTGGGTTAGGCTAGCCATGACACTGAGCCCAATTGATTGAGCAATTTGATTATGTGGGGCTAGACTTGGGTGATTTTCACAAAGAGTTTAGAAAATATTTGGAGTGATTTTGAGTTGACTTCATGGGTCAATTTGAGAGATTTTGGACATTTGATCAATTTGGGTATGTGGGGCTAGACTTGGGTTTAGGTTGGGCTAGCGTTGGGTTAAGTCCAAATTGATGGTTCAAAATGGTCTAGGGGAATGTGATGAAGAGTTTTAAACATTAATTGGGTGCCAATTTTAGGGTTAGGACTGTTGACCTCACTTTTGGTTGAGGTCTAGAAAACTTCTTTAGTAGCCTAGGTCTAGCCATAGGACTTNGACAGACAACTCCATTAAATAACCAAAGGTAGTTATTGAATCTTAATTGAGTTGCATCTACCACTTTAGAAATTCCTGGCCTATCTTTTGATATATCTCTTTTAAGCTTATCCCATTCTATTAATAAATTATATTGATATTATTTTATAGCTCCCTAGTTACAAATAGTCTACCATCTTTTAGGATACATTAATTCACTCTCTATCCTATAACCTAGTTTGGCTTTGATGCACAAGGTGACCCATATTGAAATGATGACCCCACATCCCTGGTATCCTATTTTATAGAATTTAAAACATGAGAAAGATAATTATAATTAAAATAATACTTAGATATAACCCAAGGTATAATTAATTAAATAAATATTCACTTGAAAGTAAGCATGTACTAGAAAAAAATAAATTTAATTCTTTATTTATATGAGGGGAATATTCATAAGTCTTTTTTGAGGTTTTAAGGAGTGAGAATGTTCAATCCCCTTAAAGCTTTTGTCTCATATTTACCTTACGAATTCAACCTTATCGATATCTCCCACATCTCTTTTATTATGTTCATGTTGTTTATTTTAATTCACACTTCTCTTATCTTTCATTATTTTATTCTAGTCTCTCTACCTTGATCACCTATGNCCTCGGTGACTTCCCAGTCTGTCCTATTGTTTGGCTTCAATTTTTAGAAGAAATTATTTAAGTGTTTCATCCTGCAATTTTATTAGTTTAGAGCATACATTTGTGTGAAACGATCACACAAATAACCTGGAAGATGTGAGGAATTAGGTTAAGACGAATGTCAATCTCAGAATCTTAAGACGAGTTAGGGCTTATATTGTATAGTAGAGTTGTACAAAGGCCTAAAGATAAGGTGAGGATTTATGTTGCATAAGCAAGCAACCTCGAAATGCTATCGCTTGTTGTTTTAGTTCTAAGGAAAGAATGGTTTAGCTGGGGAGACAGGTTTTTTTGTTGAAGATGGTTGTGCTGCCCACCATGCTAGCTCCAAACTCCTCATCGTGATGAGTTCACGTTTTCTAGTGTGTCAAGTTATGATGTCAAATCAGATGGCCCTATGGTTATAGCTCTTTAAAAATTTATGGGGGCATGTTAAAGTTGATTAGAGTAAAACAAGTTAGGATCCTACACTTCCCTTGTTCCGGTACCACTATTTTCTATTGGATTCACTTGGTCCAAATGAATTTAATAAACTTAACTTAATTAATTCCATACTTTCATTTAGACTGTAGGAAGGCTTGTTTGCAACTATAGGTTACCTCCTCCGAGGAATTTCCGATCATTCTATAGAGACATCTTAATTTAGTTACAATTGTGGTTTTGTGATGTTTGTGATTAAATTCCGAGTTTTCTTATATTTTGAATTTTTTAGGGGTGAATTTTATCTTGGTTGATTTTAGTTTTATTTTTGGTTTTAGTTTTATGACTATCCTAGTAGTTTTAATTTTCATGCAGGGTGACATCGTTGTTTAGCATGCAAGTTTTGTAAGCATAAAAGTACAGTGTGGAATGTATAGAAAAAGACGGTGTTGTAAACTGTAAAAGCATACCTGACGAGTCCTCTTGTTCCACCACTTGAAACTCAAAATGCATGTAATGGAATTTTATGTAAAGTGAAAAAAATAAGGTTCCAAGAATATATCTTGGTGAGTCCTTAATAGTTTGATTAAGGATGTTTTCATTAAGCAAAACATAACAAGTTTAGTAGACCTCCGAGGTATCCAACAAGTCATGAGAAAAAGAAAGGTCCATGCTTTCCCCTCACTGCCTGGTGAAAAGTCCCGAGCTCATTTAAACTTATTATATTTCTTAACAATCCATCCTGTAAATATTTCTAGAGTTCAAAGAACAGTGATGTTTCAATTATCCCTAAGTGTAAGGCGATTATCATTTATCCTTCAATTTGAGAATTATGCAGGTGAAGACCCTTAAAGGGGAAAGTTAGTGTTATTACGACACTTAACCAATTTTGGTTTTAACTTGGGCTTGTAGTGTTCAATTTCTAGTTACATTCACTTTTCTAATCCTCATTNGTTTTATATTTTTCTAAGACTAGTCAATAGGAAATTCGTATGGCTAGACCTAGGCTACGAAAGAAATTTTCTAGACCTCAACCAAAAGTGAGGTCAACAGCATGACTCTGTCAGGTGGTAAGAAAACCATAACATTCTCTAATTTGGTGTGACAAAAAATAGAGTAATCCCTGCTTTACCCAATATAATTGTCTGTAATCCCTTCAAAATAAGGGTGTCCTTTTGATATAGCATGTAATGCCTACGCTTCTGGGCGGTGAAAATCAAAGCTACACAATGCTTCATAATAGGAGGATACTTTACGTCCATCACTATTAGAAGTTGGCTTAAATAGTATAGTGTGTTTTCCTTAACCTTGTCACTGACCTGAGATAACATGGCTATGAGAGAGTCATCTAAGGTCATGGTCTAAGTTATATAAGGTTTTCCCGGGATAGGAGATGTCAAAACAAGAGGTGTCTTCAAGTACTACTTAACATCCTCAAAGGCTTATTGACATTTCTCTTCCCAAATAAATTTTCCATCCATTTTAATTAGTGTCGAGAAGAGTTGACACATATGTTACAAATTGGATATAAATCATTTTAGTTAAGCCAATTTTCCTTGAAAGGATCGTAACTATTTCATGGTTTTGGGAGGTGGCATTTGTAAGATAGCTTGAATTTTATCTGGGATGATTTCAATTCCGTGATTTACGAACAACAAATCATAGAAATTTCCCATAGGTGACATTAAATACTAACCTTAAGAGATTTAACTTAAGATTATATTATTGTAATCGTTCAAACATAATCCTTAAATCATAAAAATGGTTGATTCATAGTTCACTTTTGATGACTAAGTCATCTACGTAGCATTCCACTTGCTTGTGGATGAGGTCATCAAAGATCTTTGTCATAGCTAGCTAGTAAGTTGCTCCAATGTTCTTCAGATTACATGGCATCACTATGTAACAAACGACTATGATTGGTGTCCTGAAGGATGTAAGAGCTAAGCTTTCTGTAGCCATCTTGATCTAATTGTATCTTGACAATCCATCAATGAAAAGGAATATCTCATGTGTTGATGTCATGTTCATCATTAACTCTGGTATCAGTAGTGGAAACTCATCTCTTAGACATGCTTTGTTTAAATCCCTAAAGTTGACACATACCCAAGTTTTTCCATTCTTCTTCTTAACTTGACGAATATTGGCTAACCATTTGTGGTATTCCTCTTCTTGCAAATATTTAACATCTATTAATTTTTTCACCTCGGCAATAACTTGTTGTTCTAGTTCAAGGTGCATTCTTCCAATAGCTTATATCATAAGGTTTATACTCTTGTCCACTCCAAGCAAGTGAATTGCAACTTCTGAGGATAGTCCTAGCAATTCATCGTAGTTCCAAGTGAAGCAATCCATGAACTCTTATAGAACTTATGAAGGTGAGTCGGTGCTACTTCTAAGTCCCGAGAATAACTTCCTTCAATTTGTTGACTGTGAACTTAAGTTTCTCCTTAAACTTTGGTTGAGTGTCATCTATGGGAGAATCCTTAAAGTCCACTTCCACATCAAGGAAATCCTTTTCTAATTTGCTAGTAACAACCATGCAAAATTTTGATTCATCGACTTGTCATATCATACCGAATTGAAGACCCTCTTTCAAATTGGGAGTTCAACCTTTAACATTCCATAACTTCTTTAAGAGTTGTAGCTTATCTTTTAGCATTTGCTTTGACATGTATCCTTTTTAAATTAATTTCTTTTACACATGGGGTGTCGGCCAATAAAAATTTATAATTATTCAATATTCAAGATGTAAGACGTGGTTTTAATTTAATTTATTATACTTCTAAATTTGTTTTATTTAGAAAAATAATATTAAAATTTTTAAAAGTAATGTTTTATTTTTTAACCTATGAGACCGAACCAATCTCATATAAATAATAGTTTAAATAAACAACACACCATCACGAATAATGCATCTAGCCCGAGGACTATACACATCACTTGCTAATGTGGCTTTATTAAATAAATTGAATAATTCAAGACATCTGTTTGGCGTGAGAACCATTTTTATATAAGCTGACAAGTTTCTCTGTATAATATTGAATATTAGATAGGGTTTATATGACCTGGGATCTTATAGCTCCCTATAAAGGCATACCCTTATAGTTAATTACATCATAAATGACGGGGGTCACCTAAGAAAACTCTTGATTTAGATCAAAAAATATTTTCTTTAGGAATTCAAAAGGTTTAGGATTCTTAAGGTCAGATAAAGGAGCTTAAAATGGGATAATATCAAATTTGGATCATTTATTAAGGAATCCAAATAAGAAAAGCTAGGAGATGACACGGATCCTGAAGAGAACCTCGTTGTCTTCCCAAGCTATGCTCTAATTTGGTTTTAATTTCGACAAGGGGATATTATCTAATATTTCATCCTGCTAATTATTATTATTTAGGGCTTAAATTTGCATGACATAATTATACAAATAGCGTGTAATATTGGAAGATTTATATCGTAATGAACGATAACGTCAGAATCCTAAAACGAGTTAGGGCTTAAATTGCACAGCATGATTATGTAAATACCTAAAGATAAATTGAGAATTTATGTTACACTGGGTAAATGACCTAAAAATTCTATGACTTGTCATTTAATTCTAAAGAAGATATTATTGTTGTAGAGCCACTCGCTATTGTAGAAGGTTGCCCTTGGAATTATCTCCAAGCTCCTCGGTGAAGTAGCACTCCTAAAGTCTAAATGTTTGAATGTTTAAATGATAAGAATAGATAAAATTAGAGGGGTGGGTTAAATTTGATTAGAGTGACACCGGTTAGGATCACATGATTTCTGCTTTCCGGTGCCACTATTTTTATTTTAATTTACTTAACCTAAACGAGTTGTTAGGTTCATTTAAATTTTGGAGAACTCGTTAGCAACCGTGAGTTATCTAATTTGAGTGACTCTCGTAAATTTGAAAGGACTTGTTATGAAGTTGTATTTTAAAAAATTTATGGTATCCTTTGAAAGGATTTAATTTAATTTTGGAAACTATTTTAATTTTGACATATTTTCATTCAATCAACCAAGCAGGCATGGTACGTTGAAGCTGTAGTAAATTGTAGTAAATAAAATGACAGAAAGTAAATAAAACTGTAAAGCCGTTTCTGTCATCTTCTTGCTACTCCGTCTTAAATTTTAGAACTTGTAGCATATATAATTTTACAGGATATTTAAATNATAGAGGGGTGGGTTAAATTTGATTAGAGTGACACCGGTTAGGATCCCATGATTTCTGCTTTCCGGTGCCACTATTTTTATTTTAATTTACTTAACCTAAATGAGTTGTTAGGTTCATTTAAATTCTGGAGAACTCGTTAGCAACCGTGAGTTATCTAAATTGAGCGACTCTCGTAAATTTGAAAGGACTTGTTATGAAGTTGTATTTTAAAAAAATTATGGTCTCCTTTGAAAGGATTTAATTTAATTTTGAAAACTATTTTAATTTTGAAATATTTTCATTTAATTAACCAAGCAGGCATGGTACGTTGAAGCAGTAGTAAATTACAGTAAATAAAATGACAGAAAGTAAATAAAACTGTAAAGCCATTCCTGTCATCTTCTTGCTACTCCGTCTTAAATTTTAGAACTTGTAGCATATATAATTTTACAGGATATTTAAATAAATTGCAAGAATAGAAAACAAGAGGATCATTCGAAGGTGTAGCTACCAAACAACACATCATAACTTGCTGGGTCCTTGAAGATATTAATGAATGATTTTTTTTACCATAGAATAAGAAGTCCAACTGTCCTTCAATATATCCAAAAGGTCATAAAAGTGTTTGGGGAAAATCCCTAAAAACTTTTAGAACACTTTAAAACATTTCGTGTTCATTTGATCTTAAAATGTTGTTCAATTAATCATCCCAAACCTTAAATTTAGTTACAATAAATCAATACACCCCATGCTAAGTGAATCTGTTGTTTTAATTATCGCACGAGTGGCATAATAAAAATATAACTAGGAACAATTTTAGCATTTTAATATTTTTGAAATTCTTAATCATTTTTTAAATTATTTTTAATTCAAAATATGACTAAAGAATAAACTATTTATTTTAAAATAAATTTTATTTTTCTAAAGTGCCCCTAATTGGAATGAACTCAGAAAAATATTTTTCCTAATATTCCTATTTAACATAATTATTTTAATGCAAAAATATCATTTTACATTAAAAAAGAGATTTTTGTGCTCAAATTAAATCAAATAAATTTAAAATTTTCACTGTGAGTTAGAATGAATGTTGTTTACAGTGTTGAATGATTTTTGTTAACTTTTTAATCTTATTTTGTTTATTTTAATTTTAGTGAGTTTTTAGGGTTTAATTAACTACAATAATTTGAGTAAGCATTCAAACTTGATTTATTTTTTCCAAAGAGCCCTCCAACCACAGGAAACCTACCAAAATAAGTCCCATATTTTTCAGACTTAATTAGTCGGCAGTACTTTGTGGGGGTCATTTTGTGGAAGTTGTCTGTCGCTGGAATGGAAATCTTGACGACCGCTTTGGAGGGACACTTAATTTACATATTTATTTAATTTTAGAAAAATATGAAATCAAACCAATCTCATATCTTTCATAGTTTAAATGAAAGAGCACCACACCATAAGTTATTTATCCATCTCGAAAGATAAACACATGGCTTGAAGGAGGGGCTGTCGACACTAAAAAGTTGAGGAATTACTAGTTGGAAGCTTTGGACCGCCGACTTCAAAAGAACATTTTAATTTACTTATATATAAGTTTTTTTTAGAAAAATATGTAATCAAACTGACCCCATACTTTTCACAGTTTAAATGAAAGAGCACTATACCTCTAACCAAATATATGTCCCAAAATATAAACACAAGACTTGAGGGTGAGGCTCGATCAAACAAACTAAGAAATATATGGTGTCCCTTTGGTCCGCAAAACTGTTTTATTTGCCTATAATTTTTCCTTTTTAATATAAAAGATTAAATAGGGTTTATATCAAGCTGGGTTCGGACAAGCTTCCTATAAGGGCAAGCCCCTATAGTTAATTACATCTTAGATATTAAATATGGTTTATATTAAGCTGGGTTCGGACATGCTTCCTATAAGGGCGAGCCCCTATAGTTAATTACATCTTAAATGACAGAAGTCAACTAAGAAAACTCTTGATAAAAATCAGAAAATATTAACTTCAAGGAGTTCAAAAGGATTGAACAATTTAAAAAAATCGGACAAAGAGGTGTGAAATGGGAATGACTCAAATTTAGAATATTTTATTGTAGAATCCAAAGGAGGAAGAACTCGGGGATGTCACAGATCCGAAGTAGAACCTTGGTGACTTCACAGTCTATCCTATTTCTTGGCTTCAATTTAGAAGAGAAATTTATTTTGAGTGTTTCATCTTGTCAACTTTATTAGTTTGGGGCTTACATTTGTGTGAAACGATCACACATATAGCCTGGAAGATGTGACGGTTTAGGTCGTGACGGACAATAACCTAGGGATCCTAAGACGAGTTAGGGCTTATATTGTACAACAGAGCTCTACAAAGGCCTAAAGATAAGGTGAGGATTTATGTTNAGTTCATTTGATCTTATCATATTGTTCAATTAATCATCCCAAACTTTAAATTTAGTTACAATAAATCAATACACCCCATGCTAAGTGAATCTGTTGTTTTAATTATCGCACGAGTGGCATAATAAAATATAACTAGGAACAATTTTAGCATTTTAATATTTTTGAAATTCTTAATCATTTTTTAAATTATTTTTAATTCAAAATATGACTAAAAATTAACTATTTATTTTAAAATAAATTTTATTTTTCTAAAGTGCCCCTAATCAGAATGAACTCAGAAAAATATTTTTCCTAATATTCCTATTTAACATAATTATTTTAATGCAAAAATATCATTTTACATTTAAAAAGAGATTTTTGTGCTCAAATTAAATCAAATAAATTTAAAATTTTTACAGTGAGTTAGAATGAGTGTTATTTACAGTGTTGAATGGTTTTTGTTAACTATTTAATCTTATTTTGTTTATTTTAATTTTAGTGAGTTTTTAGGGTTTAATTAACTACAATAATTTGAGTAAGCATTCAAACTTGATTTATTTTTTTTAAAGAGCCCTCCAACCACAGGAAACCTACCAAAATAAGTCCCATGTTTTTTTGACTTATATCAGTCGGCACTACTTTAGGGGGGTCATTTTGTGGAATTTGTCGGTCGCCGGAATGGAAATCTTGACGACCGCTTTGGAGGGACACTTAATTTACATATATATTTAATTTTAGAAAAATATGAAATCGAACCAATCTCATATCTTTCATAGTTTAAATGAAAGAGCACCACACCATAAGTTATTTATCCATCTCGAAAGATAAACACATGGCTTGAAGGAGGGGTTGTCGACACTAAAAAGTTGAGGAATTACTAGTTGGAAGCTTTGGACCGCCGGCTTCAAAAGGACATTTTAATTTACTTATATATAAGTTTTTTTAGAAAAATATGGAATCAAACTAACCCCATACTTTTCACAGTTTATGTCCAACATACAAACACAAACACACTATACCTCTAACCAAATATATGTCCCAAAATACAAACACAAGACTTGAGGGTGAGGCTTGATCAAACAAACTAAGAAATATATGGTGTCCGTTAGGTCCGCAAAACTGTTTTATTTGCCTATAATTTTTTTTAATATAAAAGATTAAATAGGGTTTATATCAAGCTGGGTTCGGACAAGCTTCCTATAAGGGTAAGCCCCTATAGTTAATTACATCTTAGATAACCGAAGTCAAGTAAGAAAACTCTCGATAAAAATCAGAAAATATTAACTTCAAGGAGTTCGAAAGGATTGAACAATTTAACAAAATCGGACAAAGAGGTGTGAAATGGGAATGACTCAAATTTGGAATATTTTATTGTAGAATCCAAAGGAGGAAGAACTCGGGGATGTCACAGATTCGAAGGAGAACCATGGTGACTTCACAGTCTATCCTATTGCTTGGCTTCAATTTAGAAGAGAAATTTATTTGAGTGTTTCATCCTGTCAACTTTATTAGTTTGGGGCTTACATTTGTGTGAAACGATCACACATATAGCCTGGAAGATGTGACGGTTTAGGTCGTGACGGACAATAACCTAGGAATCCTAAGACGAGTTAGGGCTTATATTGTACAACAGATCTCTACAAAGGCCTAAAGATAAGGTGAGGATTTATGTTGCATAAGTAAACAATCTCAAAGTCATATGGCTTTGTTTGTTTAATTCTGAGGAAGGAATGGTTTAGCTGGGGAGGATAGGTTTTAATGATGAAGATGGTTGTGCTGCCCATCATGCTAGCTCCAGGCTCCTCGTAGTGACGAGTTTAAATTTTCTAGAGTGTCAAGTTATGATGTCAAATCTGACGTTATTGTTGTACTTATTTAAATATTATGGGGCATATTAAAGTTGATTAGAGCGACACTGTTTAGGATCCTACGGTTCCCTCATTTCGGCAGCACTACTTTCTATTGGATTCACTTAGTCCAAATGAATTTACTAAACTCAACTTAATGAGTTCCATACTTTCATTTAGATCTTGGGAAGCCTCGTTAGCAACTGTAGCTTACCTCCTCCGAGGGATTTCCGATCATTCGATAAAGACGTCTTAATTTAGTTGTAGTAGTGGTTTTATGTGATGTTTGTGATTAAATTTTTAGTTTTCTTACATTTTGAATGTTGTGGAGGAGATTTTTGTCTTGGTTGATTTTAATTTTGGTTTTGGTTTCCATGTAGAGTGACATCATTATTTAGCATGCAAGTTTGCATTTTGATTATACATGCAGGTGAGTAAGTAAAGTAACGTACGAAAAAATATACAGGAAATAAAAAATGTAGGTAAATAAATCACAATAAAAGCGTACCTGAATGGTCTTCTCGTCATCTCCAACTGAAACTCAAAATGCATGTAAGGGAATTTTATGTGAAGCGGGCAAAAGGTAAGGTTCCTAGATTATATCTTGGTGAGTCCTTAATGGTTTGACTAAGNAAAGAGAGTAATTTAGCGGGTAATTTTTTTAAAGAATAGAGAGATTTCGATGGCATTTTTTGGATTTGTTTAGTGATTTTGGCCAAATGTTGGCGATTGCTNCAACAAAGTAATTTAGCGGGTAATTTTTGTTAAGAATAGAGAAATTTCGATGGCATTTTTTGGATTTGTTTAGTGATTTTGGCCAAATGTTGGCGATTGCTAGTAAATTTCTCATCTAGTTATATAGTTGAAGCTTGTCTATAACCATGAATATTCGTTTGATACATGTTGTAGACAATGAATTTTTTGGAATTGTCGTATTAATATGAAGATTTTATAAGAGAGATTAATTAATTTTGAGAGGAAATTGTGAGACATTTGATTGACTTTGAACGATGATGTGATTTCATGTGAAAAGTTGTGATAAAATTTATGTCTTTAAATTCATTTCCTATAATACTTAAAGAGAATCTTAGAAGGAAGGATAGGATAATAGAAAAAAGAGGAGTTTTTCTATGCTTTTAGGAGAAAATTTGTTTCATCATTATGATCTTCATGTTAATTTTTGTTTCATTCAAAAAGAAAATCTTTAGAACACAATAAGAAGAAGCCTGCATGAGATAACACTATGTTTATGTTCGTGTTCATCTATTATCTTTGTATTTAGTAGATGGTAGCATTGTTCTCAAGTCATTAACAAGGATAAAATGATATCTCTGCCATTATTCAAAATTTTGTAATAAAAGAGATTATTTGTGCGCCTGCGGTATGAATTTGAATAAAATTTTTTCTTTAAAAGACATGAATGTTGGTGTTTTTAGAACATTTTTATACTTATTTTTTAGATATTGCGCTTTAATGGAATGTATTTGTGTGTTATCTTTCAGGTACAAGTAAAAAAGGTGAAAAATGCTAAAAGAAGTGAAAAATGATCAAATATGGAGCAAAAATGCAAAAATAGTGCAAAAGTATTTTGACGCCTAAGCGCCAGAACTGGCGCTTAAGCGCCGGTGAAACAGAGAAGGTCGCGCCTAAGCGCCAAAGGACCTGCGCTTAAGCGTCAGTGATAGTTACTTGACGAGTTAATTCATTTTGACGAATTTTGAAGGGACATTTGAGGCACTTATTGGCTAAAATGGGTGGTTATAACCACCAAGGACAAAAATATAATTAAAGGACTTGTGAAAGGAGGCATTCCTTGGTAAATACATTGAATCATGACACATTTTGAAGAGATATCAAAGCACCTCTTAGAAAATTATAAAAGAAGGAACTTGAGACATTTAGAAGAGTCCTGAAAAGTTCTTGAAGAAGTTCGTGGAGATGTTTTTGGAGAAAATTTCAGGCACCACAAATTTATTTTTCCTTTTATTTTTAATTTTATTTTGAGAGTTAAGAGTGTTGTAAGAGAGAAGAGATTTAAAGGAACTTCAAGAGTTTGGTGGGGGATTTGTGATAAGTTTTTTTCTTTGTTTTAAACCTACTTTTGGTTTTAATCGAGATTTCTTGTTAGTTTGACAATGATTTCTACTTTTAAACTAAAGTGTGGTTTTGATTTCTCCATGGATTCTAAATAGTTTTTTTATCTTTCCCCTTAAAATAATAAGTAATTAAAGTGTTAGATGAAAGTTATGGAGAGTATTAATCTTTAATATTGGAAGAAGTTGTGATGATTTAATTCAATGCACTTCATTTACTTCTTGATATGACCCATATAGATGTTAAAATATGTTGTGAGAACATGTAAGAACCGGGATAGTATTGTCTCAGTCAACAATTGAAAAGAATCACATGAGATTGTATGAATGAGAATGTAGTTCATATGGTTGAGTGCAAATAAATGGAGAAATAATCTTTGAAGGGTGTAGAGTTAGAGAACTTTAGAGTGACATGCTAAAGCCCCAACTTGGTTTATTGTTTTAAGTTTTAATACGAGATGTTAGCCCCCAGGTGGAGGGAACCGAGGGAACTCTAGAGTGAGAGCTAGTATCTTCCATGTTTAATCGGTCTTCAAAATTATTCAAGCTTTAAATTAGTTAATGTTCTTTATAACATCTCTAGTAAGGGTAAAGAATAATATTGCTTCTATTTGGCACAACACAATTTGAATACTTTCATAACAGATTTCCTATACTTATTACTAATTCATGATAAGGAGAAAGATATTTCGTATTCAGTTTTTTTCTTTTACATAAACTCAAGTTATCTTTAATAAGTTTTTATTTCATTCTCAAACATTAAAAATATCAAAAAGAGTTTAAATTTCATTCCTGTGATAAAAACTATAGTTTAAGTATTTGTCTTTTTAAAGTCAAAGTTTGTTACTTTAATTATGACATACTGTGCACAATCCCTGTGGGTTCGACATTCGAGGCTTAATCAAAAAGTCTTATATTATTTGATAACGATATGTATACTTGCATAGTATCCCAATATATGTTAAGTCAAAAAATTAAATTCTTATTTTCTCCAAGATCAAGTTTTTAGCACTGTTGCAAAGTAAGGAAAGATAAGTGAAAAATATAATCAAATACATTATTATATTGTTGCATATAAACAATCGGGATCAAGTACAACACAAATACCACCCATTAGATTGAAGCTACCATCAAGATTGACTGTCCCCCATGATTGCTCAGGGTTCCCTTAATATATCAGATTTAGAATATGAAATTTACTATTAATATGATTAGGCCAATAAATTTACAAACTTTTAACAATATCATCAACAATGTTAGATTTAACCTTGAATAATTTAACAACCTTGAGGACATAAACAAGAATATTGCAAATTGTATAATTTGGATCCTTCTCATTAATTGCAATTTTAATGGTGTTCTTGACAACCCACAAAAAATGAAAAATAATAACAGGGAGGGAGATAACAATAAGATTTAGTTAATCAATGTAGCACAACAAGAAGCAGGTTCAGGTAACTAACTTCAGTGACAGCAGGTTTCAACATATCGACAAATTTAATTCACACTTGAGAAGCAACCCTGCAAGAGAAAAAATAGTGAGTGATAGATTCCTCCTCTATCTTACAAATATGGTAAATAGAAGGGAGTCAAATTCCATTAAGCTTAAAGTTGATATTAGTTAACATCAAACAATATAACTGCTTCCAATAGAAAAAAAAGAGATTTAAGGTTTAAGAAAAGCATTCTAAAAGAGATTAAAGGTTTTAGAGATTGATTGCCCAAACATAGTTTTCACAGAGATATTATCCTTTTTGTCAATATCAATAAGAAATTTTTTAATCAAGTAAGCATCATCAATATTTAGCACTTAAAGAAGTTTAGGAACATTTCAAAAGTGATTAGTCTTGAAATTAGCAACATTTACCTTCATATCCTAAGGTCCATCGTAGGCATAAAAAAAATGGTCCAACCATCATACCAATAACTCAAACTACCTTCACCATGATCTCATGTACAAAAAGATTCAACAGTAGATCTACACTTCAACATTTCCTTCCAAGTGAGGGAATCAGTAACCAAAGCATTGACAACTAAAAAGGAGTCAACTTCTCTGAACTTGATTCTCAGCTTGATAAAGTTTATTCCCATTTATTTATATGGTGATATAAAAACCACTGCACCTTGATATATAAGCTTGCAAACTTTCACCCAACTAAAATATATTCCCTTTATTATGCCAAACAAATTCATTAAACAATCTCTTAATTTTTCTATTAATAGTTAGTGAGATTTTCAAGACCTAAATTGTGGTTATAGGGATGGAAGAAAGTATGCTTTTGAATAGAATAACCTTATTACCACTAATAGATAGGTAATGATTATCCCAAGACTTAAGGCTATTATAGATTTTCTGAGCCACCAGATCAAATTATAAACTCTTCCATCTACCCTTGTAAAGTTGAATACTCAAGTAGCCAAATGCAAGATCTTGTTTGGAGAAACTCGTATAATCTTGAACCTAGAAGTATGACCTCAGAATCTTAACACTAAAGGAGATGTTCCCCAAAGAAAATAAAACATCAAAACTTAGTCTAAAAGAAGGACAGTAATAAAAGAAGACAAACATGTAAAATGGACATAAAATCGTACTTAAAAAGAGCTGCCATATAAACATCCTAAATCCATTTAAAATCCTATAAGGTTAGCCTCAATGAATGCATGATAGAATATTTTGTTGTTTATTAAGAATAATAGATCATAAAACTTAATTATAAGAATCTAGATGTCAAAGTACGATTGATATGCATAATTCTTTAAGACTAATGGATGTATTTTTTTTTCAGGTTAATTTTTTTTAGCTAACCATAGTCAAGTATTTTTTTTAGTAATAAGTTAAATCTTAGTGTCAAATGACAATAGAAAGATGTGAAAAGGAATGCATGTCCTTGATAACAAATGCGCAGATGATTTGTTTAAAGGGTGAATCGCCATGCAAAGGCGAAACTCACTCTATCCTCGTGGAAAAATTCATCCATTTTGTACCATGCATGAGGTCCTAAAAATAAAGAATAGAAAATATATGCAATGCACATGCTTATAGTGATCTATTATTGGTTATTCCTAAATCATAAAGAGGCTACTACTCTGTTTTATACAATTATCAATTTCATTATTTTAAATGCTTGATGCACTAAGATGTGATTGCAATGCATTCTGCAAATTTATTTATGTTCTGAATTTCATTTTTATTTAAAAAATTTCAAGTTACAATTTTTTAGTTTGGCTAGAAAATTTAGTCCTTAAAGATTCTACCAAAAATTTTGGCAAAAAGTTGTCAAAATGCAACAACCAAAGTCTTGGACAGATCTATTGAACACAAAAAAAACACCAAAATAAGGACATAATCAGGTACCAACTTTTGGCATACATCAAAGTTGTCAGTCAAAAATTCCATATGAATATTATTTTCATTTAGTTGAAGTTCATCCTTTGAATTTTATTTAAGCTCCTATGGATAAACCCTAATGCTAGAAAAAAAAAAGCGAGAAAATAAATCATACCTTACTATAGCAGCATATTTCAACAATGGCCTTAGGTTGCAATGGAAAATCTAGAAAATAAAGTTAGTGCACCCTAGGTTCACAAATGACAACATAAAAAAGATGTCAAGAAACTAGTACAACATAAGCTAGCAAGGAAGAGAATACAATGTAAAATAATTTTCTCATCCAAAACAGTTAATCTACTGAAAACAATCCACCCTTGTAACGAGCAAAATATAACAAACACAATAAACATATCTACTCCTATGACATCAAAAAATTTGTTCCTGATGACGTTTAAGGTTGGTGAGTGTAAATAGTGAAAAAGGGCCAAGAGAGGCCTTGTTGTTTAAGTTTCCTTAATTTTGAATGTATGTTTCAAGTTTTATTAAGAAAAGACTCTATTTAGTTTATCCAATTTTTTATTGAATTTTAATGGAATTTTGAGTTAAATCCTTTTATATGCTTGTTTGTGAAACTTAATATCATTGACACATAAATATTATAAATAACTTAGAAGAGTGATTATAAACTTTGTAAGCTCAGATATATAATTTTTAAGAAATTTTTATGATTTTGCTAAATTTTTTGAATTAATTTGTTACAAAGTTTATGATTTTTAAGGCTTTGAATATTTTAACATAAATGATTACCGGTGACTCAAAATTATTTCTGGAGTTTGATATAGATTTTAAAGATTCTTTGCATAAATTATATGAATTTTTATTTTATTTGATTCATGAGAATGTTTTAAATTTTTTTCGGTATTTTTTTAAAATATTCATAATAAATAGAAATGACCTATATAATCCTTGAAATCTCTTGGAGATCTTTAGAATAACAATACAAATAATCTGAAAATTTCTAAGGTTATTCTAAGTTCATTTTGAATTTTCTATAATTTATTGAATTTTTATTGATTTTATTAATTAAAAATTATTAAAGATTGTAAAATAAAAATATTTTGGTATATCTGAATTCATTTCATTTCAATTGATTTATTGGTGAAAATCATATTCAATTTTGAATTTTCCTAAAAATGTTATCACAGTTTTAATAAATAGGGGTATATTTGTAAATTCTTTAATTTGACCTAAACCACTTCACTTCAAATTGCAAGTGATTTTTAATTGTTTCCTTCTAGTTAATGATTTACTTTAGTTTAATTGTTTGAAGCTCACCATTTTAATCCTTTCATTTGCTGAGTCAAATAATGATAAAGGTATTCATGTAAATTTAAGGAAACTTAAAAGTTTACCAAAAATCACTTTCATGCTATAAGATATTAGGATTTTTTACTGCCTTAATTTATATTAATAATTTTGGATCAAGCTTAAAGATTTTAGGTTTTGAAAAGTCTGTTTTGTTATTTTGAAATTTATAGGGGCTTANCTTTGGATTTTGGGTTAAAGGAAAGTCTTAAGGGCAGTTAGGTAATTTGGGAGTGTCTGGGGCAAAAGACCCAATATTAATATTTCAAGTAGAATTGGATAAATATCCATTCTAAATGAACTATAGATCAATAAAATCCTCATTTTAAGATCTTATGTATTGGTTTTAGCCAGAATATTGTGAGGATATNTTGGTTTTAGCCAAAATATTGTGAGGATATTGTGTACCCTAACTTCAAACCAACACCCAAGATCAATCCTAAGGCCAAGTAGTCCTATAGGAACTCTTCTTGAATTCTCTCATAATGACCTTACCTACTATATGCTAGAGGTTAAGACTAATATGTGGAACTTCAAGTTGAGTAAATAGAAAAGCTTTGAATTTCTAATGGTGGGGTACCTTTTCTAGTTTTCTAAGACTAGTCAATAGGAAAATCCTATGGCTAGACCTAGGCTACTAAAGAAGTTTCTAGACCTCAACCAAAAGTGAGGTCAACAACGAGATACATTTTAAAATTATTTTCTCATCCTAAACATTTAGTCTACTAAAAGCAATCCACCCTTAACAAATAATTGTAACGAGCAAAATATAACGAACAATAAACTTATCTACTCCTATGACATCAAAAAGTTTGTGCCTAATGACGTCTAAGGTTGGTGAGTGTAGGTAGTGAAAAAGGGCCAAGAAAGGCCTTATTGTTTAAGTTTCCTAGATTTTGAATGTTTGTTTCAAGTTTTATTAAGAAAATACTCTATTTAGTTTATCCAAATTTTTATTGAATTTTAATGGAATTTTGAGTTAAATACTTTTATATGTTTTTTTTGTCATTTATAGAAACTTAATATTATTAACACATAAATATTATAAATTACTTAGAAGAGTGATTATAATCTTTATAAGCTCATATATATAATTTTTAAGAAAATTTTATGATTTTGCTAATTTCTATGAATTAATTTGTTACAAATTTTATGTTTTTTAAGGCTTTGAATATTTTAACATAATGATGGTGACTCAAAATTATATCTGTAGTTTGTTATAGATCTTACTGTTTTTTTGCAAAAATTATATGAATTTTTAATTTTATTTGATTCATCAGACTGTTTTAAATTTTTGTGGTATTTTTTTTAAAAATTCATTATAAATATAAATGACCTATATAATCCTTGAAATCTCTTAGAGATGTTTAGAATAACAATACAAATAATGTGAAAATTTCTAAGGTTGTTCTAATTTCATTTTGAATTTTCTATAATTTATTGAATTTTATTTGATTTTATTGATTAAGAATTAATAAATATTGTAAAATAAAATACTTTGGTATATCTAAATTCATTTCATTTCAATTGATTTATTGGTGAAAATCATATTCAATTTTGAATTTTCTTAAAAATGTTTTCAGAGTTTTAATAAATAGGGTTATATTTGTAAATTCTTTAATTTGAACTAAACCAGTTCACTTCAAATTGCAAGTGATTTTTAATTGTTTCCTTCTAGTTAATGAGTTGCTTTAGTTTAATTGTTTGAAGATCACCATTTTAATCCTTTCATTTGTTGAGTCAAATAATGTTAAAGGTATTCATGTAAATTTAAGGAAACTTAAAAGTTTACCAAAAATCACTTTCATGCTAAAAGATATTAGGATTTTTTACTCCCTTAATTTATATTAATGATTTTGGATCAAGCTTAAAGATTTTAGGTTTTGAAAAGTCTGTTTTGTTATTTTGAAATTTATAGGGGCTTATTTGTAAATTTGGAAGAAATCACAAATACACTCTTATTACTTTAAAATAACAAAAAAATTTTAATACTTCATCATTTAAAATACAATTCTCTCATTTTATTATTTTGTTATTCAGTTTAAAATGATCAAANGCCTTAATTTATATTAATGATTTTGGATCGAGCTTAAAGATTTTAGGTTTTGAAAAGTTTGCTTTGTTATTTTGAAATTTATAGGGGCTTATTTGTAATTTTGGAAGAAATCACAAATACACTCTTATTACTTTAAAATAACCAAAAATTTTTAATACTTCATCATTTAAAATACAATTCTCTCATTTTATTATTTTGTTATTCAGTTTAAAATGATCAAAATTATACAACGATAATTATACAAATTTGGGAAAATTTTACATTTTCCTTTCTTTAATCATCTAATTATTCATTGTACTAAAATTTCTGTTTTTTAATCATTAATCATCTAATCATTTAAATCTAGCCTTTTTTATTATCTTGAAATTTTAAATTTAAAGGTTTAAAAGTTAAGAAGGGTAAATTTGGAATTTTGGGAAATTACAAATTCACCTATTCTCACTTTTCCCTTTAGTGAATTTTATTTAAACTTCATTATTAATGCATTCCTAATGATTTCCATCCAAATTTACTAGATTTTAAAGGTCAAACATGTTCAATTTACTTCCTAGGGTATATTTGTAATGTTTGACAATTTTACCAATTTCAATGCTTTCCATGAGGACTTACACCAATTGGTTATTTCAAGCATTTTAGAATTGCAATTTTCCAACAATTTGATACTTACATTGCCACATATAACACTTTTTACTTATTCAATAGAAATTCAGTTTATGTCACATCATTTTAGAGCTTCAATCAAACATATCTTGAAGATTTTACCATTTAATTTTCTATTTTGAACCAATTTTGAGGAGTAAATGGATAATGCCAATAAGCAATTTACATATACTCCCTTCCTCACTAAAGTGGCTTTGAATGAATTTAAACCACAAAACATCATTGTTTTATTGCATAAAATGACTATTCAAATGTTTCTTAAAATTTTCATGTCGCTTTAATAATTTTCTAATTTCTATTTTTAATTATTTTATTCATTTAAAAAATTAATTACAAAATGTAAAAGAAATTCAAATTAAACCATCAAATCATCTTTTTTTACTTAAAGAAAAATCAAGGAGCATACTAAGGACAAGAAACTTAAGCACTTAAAATTTTGAAAATCTTTGAGTTATTTTTTATTGTTTATGATTTTATGATGTTTTAATTGTTTTTTTTCAATTAAAAAGTGATTTTATATCATTAAATTTTGATTTGTTTTTCTTTTCTTCTTCATATTTTTACCGAGTTTATAGAAATGAATTTTGAATTTTTTTCTATTTTTTCTTGAATTATCTATTCATTTTCAAAGTTGCTTTCAATTTTAATAATTTTTCTAAATNATCTCATAGTAGATTATTCATCATTTAAAATCCAATTCTCTCATTTTAATATATTGTTGTTCAGTTTAATATGATCAAAATTATACGACGATAATTATACAAATTTGGGAAAATTTTACATTTGCCTTCCTTTAATTATCTAATTATTCATTATACTAAAATTTCTATTTTTTAATCGTTAGTCATCTAATTATTTAAATTTAGCAATTTTTATTATCATGAAATTTTAAATTTAAAGGTTTAAAAGTTAAGAAGGGTAAATTTGTAATTTTGGGAAATTACAAATTCCTAGGGTATATTTGTAATGTTTGACAATTTTACCAATTTTGATTAACTTTCACTTAATTTCAATTGAAAATTTTGACTAAGTTTTCAAGAGAAAATGAACAAATTATTAATTTAAATGCTTTCCATGAGGACTTACACCAATTGGTTATTTCAGGCATTTTAGAATTGCAATTTTCCTACAATTTGATAATTACATTGCCACATTTAACACTTTTTACTTATTCAATAGAAATTCAGTTTATGTCACATCATTTTAGATCTTCAATCAAACATATCTTGAAGATTTTACCATTTAATTTTCTATTTTAAACCAATTTGGAGGAGTAAATGGATAATGCAAATAAGCAATTTATATATACTTCCTTTCTCACTAAAGTGGCTTAGAATGAATTTAAACCACAAAACATCATTGTCTTATTGCATAAAATGATTATTCAAGTGTTTCTTAAAATTTTCATGTTGTTTTGATAATTTTCTAATTTTTATTTTTAATTATTTTATTCATTTAAAAAATTAATTACAAAATGTAAAAGAAATTCAAATTAAACCATCAAATCATCTTTTTTGACTTAAAGAAAATTCAAGGAGCATACTAAGGTTTGAGAGTGAATTTTTGCAGGGCTTCTCCTATGGTTTCAAAAAATTGCTCTCAAACTCAAGAAGAAGGTTATTTATATATGAGGGTTGTGTTTGAGTATAGCTTGACCTTATGGTTCCAAAGGTTGTTTCCTTGCTAAGGTGGTAAGGTCAACATCTTGTAGCGAATAAAACTTGGCCATGTGGATGGTAAAAAATGTTGTGATACCAATGAGATCAAGTCATTTGGTTATTGAAATGTAAGAAGCGTGGAATGGAAGATTGGAGGTTCTTGGCTAGCTTCCAATCTCTCTGTGCTCATGCAACTTTGCATGTGGGCAAAAGTGCACATGAGTGCACCTGTGTGCTATCCACACGTACTCCACCTCTAGGTTAGGAAACCTTCGTTAACTTAAAGCCTTAAGTTTTCTTGAGTGTTTTCCTTGAAAACCTTCGATATTAACCCAAAATATAGAATTGTACTAATCCGGTGATTGGTTTGGCTACCCCATCTATTGTATCAATTGGATGGAACCCTTTAGGGTTTAGAAATGAATGCCTTTATGATATTTAATTCACTAAGTTGAGAAAGATTTGACCATGCTAAGATCCTTTATTTTCAGAGAAGCTTTCTTCTAGAATGAAATCCTTTCTCATATTTGAAAAATCAACCTGAGATGGGCCTTATTATCTACATACAAAGTAAGCTTAATATGATAAGAGGCTGGTACATCTCACCATACAACCCTAAGCTCCTCGTGAGATCATTAGGGTGAACCCGTCATCATACACAATGTTTGAGTTTCAGCTTTGCATGTGATTGCAATCATGTTGCTTACTTTGCATGACTGTTTTAAATATGCATCAAAATATTTTTTTTTTCATTCTCTGCAGATTCAATCGATTGGCTATCAACTACTTGATTGCATTGATCAGTGATCTCACTCACTTCGATCGATCGGTTGCCAATGATCTGATGGCATCAACCAGTCTCCAATGGGACGATCACATCGATCAGCAGTCTTCATCACATTGATTGATCGGCCTCCAATATCTCAACCACATCGATCGGAGATCTACGTCTCTTTGATTGATCATCCATCAATGGCCCGATCTCATAGACATGTCATCTCCATTGCTTCGATCAATCAGCTGCCAATGACTCTATCATATTAATTAGTAATCAACGTCGCTTCAATTGATCAGCTGTCAATGGCCTGATCGCATCGATCGATGATCTCTGTCGCTTGTAAATTTCTAGATCTCATTGATCGGTAATTTTGGTCACTTTGATTAATCGGCCGCCACTAATCCGATTGTATTTATCAATAATTTTCATATTTTCAACCAATTCTCCTCCAACAACTTGATCAATTTGATTGACCACTTGCATTTGAATGTCGTAATATTGTGTGTTTGTTCTATACTACCTGTAAGAGCATCTGTTCACTAATGTTTGCACCCACACTTGTGCACTCTTTCATGATTGCCTTGTATGGCATCTTGTATGTTAATTTCTTGAATGGTTGAGGCTATTCGAGTCACTTTTTTCAGAAACACAATTTTGACACTCATATATTCACGTCGGTGATGGCTTGCACATCAATCATACCTGACATATAATTTTCTCTACTGAGAATTACATTTCTCAATCTTCTTAATCATGCCCCTGTAGCATCTGAACCCATTTACTGGGTCCTTTGAACCCATCTTCTGGGTTATGCCTTTGTGGCCTCTAAACCCATCTTTTAAGGCATGCCCCTGTGGCCTCTGAAACTATCTTTGGGGTCATGCCCTCTGGCATCTAAATCCATCTTCCGAATCATGTTTGTATGTCCTTTAAACCCATCTTTCAGGTTATGCTTCCATGGCCTCTGAACCCATCTTTTGAGTTACGCCCCCGTGTCCTTAGAACCTATCTTCCGGGTCATGCCCCCGTCTGAACTTAGCTTTTGGATTACACTTCTTGGCCTCTGAACCCCCTGGGTATATGAGTCATGTTACTCTTATTTCATGGTAGTTTCATGGCATTTCTATGAAGACACTCTTCTGCATATTGTGTGTTTTTTTTTTGTGTTAAGGCCCTTCACTTACATCTTTGCACTGTCAGTAAAATCATCATTACTAAAGGCTACCATATACTTGTGACTAATTTTTGCTATCCGATGATCATTCTTATCTTGATGAAGTTGTCATATTGTACTGGATCACTTTGCATCTGCATGTTCATTTCCTCGATCATCTTAATGATGAAGTTGGCTCATCAGCTAAGCCACCCATTGTCAGTCGCAATGCAAATATTATTTGTGAAGATGCCTCAATAAGTAATGTTAGCTCTTGCATTGCGATTGGCTTGCATATTTCATGCTAAGGTTCCAAGGAGTCTAATAGTTGCCACTTAAACTTTTATATTATAATAAAAATTATTATATTTTTATTATTTTTACATCATGCTTCCAAAAAAATAAAATATTTATATTTTATGAAACGGTTGCATCCCCAGCATAAATCGTATATGAGGTCAACTTTTTTAAATGCTTTTGTTCCTACAGAACTTTCACATATTAAGACCTCTTAGGATATTTGGATCATCAGAACAAAACTGGAGATATCGATTCCATAAAGACATACACACACTTAGGTGTTGTGCTTAGGAAACTATATGTTAGATGGTGTCCTAGGCTAGGACTAGGTAGATAGGTAGTATTTTTTCTAGCCTGGCTTTAGTTCTCAATTGGTTTGGTTGCTCTAGCCAAACATTAATTTGTGTGCTTCTTTTTGCTTGTTTATCTGGTTTGAAATCTTCACACTAATATAATGGGGAATTTTCTTACAGGGGATTCATGCTCAGTAAAATGGGAGGAGATGTGATAATTCCTACTAATTCAATTTATACAAGTGCTTACTGAGCCCTCCTCCGGGGAATGGCTTATTATGTTGCATGATTTAACCTTTGTTAATCTTGCTATTTTGTAAGTTATTTTTTTTAAAATTTAATCATAAAAGTCCTAGACAAAGTATTTATCAAAAATAAAGTTTAGTCACGAGTTCCGACATTTGATGTGCGAAAGCATATGATGAGGACCAGGAGCAGAAACCTATGTCCCATACCTTAAGTATGAGTATAATGGTGTATGAATCTTGAACCACATATGTATTAAGTGGTGCTTGGCTGCATTTTTTGGCTTTCTGGGATAGGTCGTCGGGCCAACAACAGCCGACCCATTCTATTATTTCATTTGGTATGTTTTACCTGCCTGTTGAGTGCTTATTGGCTATGCTCTTTTTTATTGTGGTTTATCTTGGTGTCAAACGAAAAAATAGTCAAGGCTCTTTAAGGACCCTATATTAAAAACTTTCTATAAAAATATTCTAATAAAATATTAAAACTAATTATAATTTAAATATTTCAAAAATTTAAAATTTACACTTTAATTTCATGCATGGCCTTCCATCATGGTTTTAAATGGGTTGCATGCATGATTATATCCCCATCATTAAATTAATAGGGCCCTAATAATAATCCAACGATTGCTTAAGATAGTTGTACTCCATTCTACATGTCTAGAGTAGGAAACCCTCGTGCTCCTCCAAACCAATTGGCCCAGCATTAAGTTTCTACTTAGGTGGTTGTTTAGAAGGCCTAGGACGTTAGAAGGCTTCTCGACCAAACGGGTGTAAGACCATTCTTGCGAGCACTTTAACTTTATAAGTTAAACTTCTCTTTTCTTTTTTTTAGCGGCCTCTTGATGCTTACTTTAGAAAGTGTAAGTCCCAAAATTCTATGAATTCTACCCTTTTAGAGTCATAAGACTTAGAAATTTCTTTCTTTTAGCCTAAGGATAGTCTGGCTTCTTCGAACAAGGAAACAAGTGGGTTTCTGAAAAAAAATCTTAGGTTATGTTTAGTTGACTACCTTCATGACTTGGAGGACTTAGGGATTTAGTAGCTTGGGATGGCGGATCCACGGAGCTCTGACGCAACTACCTCTACCTTATTAGGAGTTCCTCAGCTTCCTTTAGAAGCCCCTTTAAACCCAATCCTTCCTTTGACCCATTCGTTGATGTCATCTAGCAGGCCTCACTTAGTTGACAAGTTGTTGCCTGTTTAGGATATGACAATTTCTCTTCTAACCTTGTGGCCTAGTAAGACCTCGAAGCGGTGGGAAGATCCCACTTAATGACATGTTCACCTAATAAATCCTCAGTTGTCATTTAGCCACCGATCATCTAGGATGTGAGGTATGTTCTCTCCACCCTCACAGCTTAGTGTAGGCTTTGAAGCACCAAGTCATTCTTATCTAGGGAATCCAGATCTTTTGAAAAACCAATTTCAACAAGGAATTGTAAAAATCCTTTAGCAAAGATCCTATTTTCAAAAGTATTCTTGAGTATCCCCTATGATATAATTAAATAAAGGAATGCATCCCTTTAAGCGCTGATCTTGAATTAATAACAAGCACAAAAACCTAATTCTCTGGTTGTGGGTTGCTTCCATAGGATTTTCTTCATGAATACTTTCCAAATCATTTCGGTCTGATCTTGTTATGGACTCACGTTCCTTGGGCTATTCACACAAAGATAATCTTATCAATGTTCTCCACGTTCTACAAAATTGTTTGTCTATACTCTTTCTTTTCCAATTTCTCTCTTTTTTCTGAATCATTTTCATGGTTCAAAAGAGAGACCTAGTTGGAAAGAAGAATATTAAACAAAGACAAGCTGTGACTAAAACATTTTAAAAAAAAAATGAAAACACTATGCAATGGGAAGTAGTCATAAATCATAAAAGATTTTAACATCATAAGATATGAAAGAAAATTTAGCCACATATCATATAAAAAACAACAAACAAGAAAGCAATACACATCATCCTCGAACGAAATAAATAACTTTAAAACTTATAATCAAGATTTATTCTCCCCAAAAGAGTAGTAGATCCCTCCTTTCAAGAATAGCAAGAACAAAAGGGAAGAAGAGATGTAAAAAGAAACCCCTAAAGGTCTCAACCTTATTAATGGAAGAAAACTCTAAGAGAGAACTCTTTTTCACATAACATTCTCTACTCATACATACCAGATGGGCACGTTGTACCAGTACAGGTGCATTGTACCAGCGCGGGCGTGTTGTACTGGTTTAGGCGCGCCGTCAAGGTTGCGTGGGAGAGTTGGGTCAAAAACCAGTTGCTTAAATTCATCATTTTTTATTATAAAATTCCATCCAACCTGTCACTAGCACAATTAATAAAAAAATATGATTACTTTTTTATTAAGCATATTAGTAGTATAAAATGTGGAAAAAAAAAAGGATAAACACACTAGAAATCCATCACAGCTTTCACTGGCATCACCTTGTAGCCAAACCTTTCTTTTCTCTTCATTCCAGAGGCATCCTCACTATTGTCCCGGTGGATATAAGAATTAATTCTATGAGGTCCACCTTATATAGGGTTATAGAGCTTTAGATGTTTATTTCCTTTGAATTTAGAGTTACTGGAATTCCTTAACAAATGCAACACATGGGTTTCTGAAAAGATGTCTCAAGTTGAGCTAGGTCAACTACCTTCACGACTAGATGGACCTAGGGTCTTAATTTATTGGGATGATAGATCCATGGGATCGAGACCTAGTCATCTCTACCTAATTAGTCTTTGATAAACCCTTTTAAGCCCAAATTTACTTTGCTACTTTATTGATGATGTTTCATATGCCCGGATTGTTGATAGGCGGCCACCAATTTGGGATATGATTATTCACCATCTATCCCTATGATCTTATAGGCTTTGAAGAATATGGATGTTCCTATTTGAGATGATCCACTTATTACCTATGCCTCATTTGCCATCCATAGGCTTCCTTTCCCTTTGGGATGTGAGGGTTCACCCACTTCATTAGTGGCTCGGTGTAGGCTTTGGAAGCATCTCAATGTTATTAATTTAAATAATTTTTCCCTTGATATACTTATTTCACTAGTTATCCCAAAAGTGTAATTAGGGTTCCTGTTATCGAGATTTTACTCAGGTTTCCCCTAAAATATAATTAACGAAAAGGACATGTTCCTTAGGGAGGTGCTCTTGACCCCAAAACGAAATATAATTTTGGTTCTCTGGTTATATAAGTTGCTTATATAGTGGACTTCTTTGTGTGTATGTGTTTTAAAGTGTTTTGATCTGAAATTCTTTTGGTCATAAACTCATGACTTAATGCATGAATATAACCTTAAGTTTTTCGTGTTCTTATTAACTTAATTTATATATCTAGTTTCATCATATTTTCTCTCTTTTCTGAGTTATCCTTTTTTTCTGAATCATCTCAATGCGTCAAGAAAAAAAGTTACTTAGAAAGAAAAATTATAAGATGATAATCAGACAATCTGTTAACCCTAAGTTCAAAAAGAACCAAAATGCATGCCCTTGAAATTCATATATGAAGTAATAACTTCTTGAAACAAACAACTAAATCACCAGAGCACATGCTCCTAGAGAGTCATAAGGAAAAAATAATACTTTAGAATATCATTTATCCTAAGCAAGTAGACCATTTACTCAATTAATGCAATATGGTTAAATGTGTCTAACTTACCTATATACGATTTGAAGGATGGAGTCTTTAACCTTTTTTAGGTCGCAACCTTAACAAATTCTCCGGAAAAAGTATTTTCTAGCTTATATATTTTGGGAGAATCAGTTTTCCTTCTCTCTTTTTTTGTATTTAAAAGGGACTAAATTGGAACTATCCATATAATAAATTGTGCGCTATATAATGAATTGAAGAAAATGGATTAAGGACGTTTTAGAATAAATTTTTACATATAATTAGATTTATTTTCGAATGAGTATAATGTAAATTTTAATTAACAGTCATCTTAAAAAAAAAAATTAAAATATTAGAATACATACTTATCAAAACTCAATCATAATCTTCTAACCAAAAGTTTTCTTCAATGTTTTACTGGCTAATAGCAACAAAGAGCCCGCCCATAGGCTTCCTAGCTACATGCAGGTGTGCTCGACGAGTCATGTTGTAGTACGTGAACACTTACATGGATAATCTTCTTAAATTAGGGTGTGTAAATTATATTTTATTCTAATATTTTAAATAAAGATGTACTACGCTTGTCTAATAATTTCTAGACAGTAGCTTTAAAAGAATTATTAAGACAAAATAATTAATATAAAGAAAACGTTGATTTGGAAGAGAAAAACTAAGGTGTGGATCGCCATCAATTCTTTCTGAGTCGATGGTGGGGAAGAAGAGGGAGACAACAGATATCTTTGCTTTGGAATCGCATCATATCCAACGAGAAACNAATATCTTTGCTTTGGAATTGCATCATATCCAACGAGAAACAAGTGAAAGAACTACAAATTTATATGATTCACTTTCGGTCACATTAGCAATCGCTTTAAGATATATTGCACGAAAGACAAGCCCCACACTTCGGATAGGATAAGGATGTCATCCATTAGGTTAGATTTATGGGCTACGGCTGATGCAACCATTGAAAAAAGCAACAAAGCTTTTAGATCATTGCTTTCTATCTTCATGTGGTTTATGCTATTTTTATTATTATTTTTTTTTACTTGCCTTTTTTATTTAATTTAAGTTAATCAATCTTATGTTATGTTTTTCTAAGTAAAATAAGGGTTGAAGTTTAATTCAACCTGGAGACACACCCAAAGTGTATGGACTAGAGCCTAGATTACTACAGAGATAGGGAGGGAGATATAGAGAGTAGAGTGCTCGCTAATTAACAGTAAAATGTATTTTTGATTAACATTCACTTAATAAATGATTCCCTTATTTATAAGAGAAGGTACAATATGTATATTTACATGCTTACCCCTGCATTAATAGAGATGTTTGTGAATATTTTAGAATTTTACATAAATTAGCTTATGGTTCGGCCGCCCTAATACTTAATTGGCTCACATCAATTAGCTTTGGTTTAGCAAGGCTCTTTTGTCCGAATATGCTTACTTAGGGTTGTCAATTGGCTTGTGATGGTCTTCGAGTCGCCCGGACTAGACTCGGCTGACCTGGTTCTTTTGATCAACTGCTATAGTCTGGTTGTCGACTATCAATCCCGACATAAAGAGCTTATGTCATCAAGATGAGACTTGGCTGTCGGATAGAGAGTGAATCATTGTAATTTAACAAATAGCTCACCTTTTTACAAATGATCCTTTGAGTTGTTCGTGGAGTATATTGTTGTAAACTTGGTCTCCTGATAAAGAGTCTCAGAGACTTTAATGAGATTGGCTAACAATGCTAGGGAGAACATTGGGCTGATGCCTTCTCTTAGCTTGATATACCTTGATCTTCAGTTCCAATGGCAGGCTTCCGGTTGACTTCCATTCTTGATCTAATGGATTTGTACTTGTTCTATTAAGTTCTTCATTTTTTTATGATGGGCATTTGGTCTTACTTTTGTGGCCCACCATCATTATTTTTAAAAGCCCCCCATACCTAATCTTAAAAAAGCCCAAGTTCCAATTTCTTTTTAAAAGCACAGGCCCCAATGGAAAATTTCTTTCATCATCATTTTAATCAAATTCATACACCATGGCACCCCACATCATGCATCCATGTATGAACCCATCCACTTTCAGTCCCATGACCCTCTCTCACCAAATTATCAAAATACCCAAATTCCTCTTTCATGAAATTTGATTGTGGTCACATGCATGCCATGGACTCACTCACGACACCTTCATCGACTTGACGGAAGATGAACTCAACTTGTGTCCAATCCTGATCATGGACAACGAAGCCCTGCTATGACTCTTCCTCGTATTGGTCGTCGTGAAACTCCAGTCGAACCGCCATCACCCAAATCCCACGGCGTTGGTACAATTATATCAATCGAGGTAACCCCAGATGCAGCACATGCAATGGGAGGTAATGAACTTCAAGCAATATTTGAGCTACCTAAATCTTAACAACAAATAAGTTTAAGTTTGGAGGGATCTATGATTGACCCTCACAACTATTGTTAAGAGGTTAGAAGAGTCCAAAGCTGATAAAGAACATATAGGTCGCCGAAAGAGTAGGTCCATACATGAGAAAAAAAGGAGCAAAATTAATGTGAATTTACCAGTTCACAACGAAGATCCAGCTGAAGTTCTTGTTGCTCGGGAATTTATCCATATTTTTATGGCTCATACTTTCATTGTAAACACCATGCAATGTAACAACTTCTGCAGATGCATAAACATTTGGATAGCATTGCTTTCTTGAAAAATATCACGAAGGACAGTATAAAAGAAGCACAAATTACATTATTTCCTATAATTCATAACAACCATTGGACTTTGTTGGTTGGGGAGCTGAAATTGAAAAAATGGAAATTGTATGACTCTCTTCCCAACACTGTGCATAAGGATGCTGCCTACCAAGTTGTAAGTATATTACAAACTAATAGCATCCAATATCACATATATAACTATCCCATAAATTTTGCAGATGAAGCTATTTGCAAAGGATGTTGCAAAGTGTTTTGGCAGAGCCAAACCTGCAACATGTGGAATTACACTTGTTAGGGGTGCACCATTTCAAAACAATAGTATTAATTGCGGTATGTTTGTATGCAAATTCATGGAAATTTTGGTGTTTCCACATGCACAAGATATTAATTGGACTCCGTATCTTAAATGGCAACAAAACATGAAGAGATTTAGAACTAAATGTGCTTACGCCATTTGTGTGTGGTCCAAGAATCTAAACGCTTAAACATGTGCTTATGGTTTTATTACATTTGAAGTTGCTTATGGTTAAATATGTGGATTTGTTTACGCCATTTGCTTACGATTAAATATGTGCTTATAGGTTATAAAGTCATATGATTCAGTATAACACTTGAATTTTGAAATTTTGAGCAACAATATATCACTATAACACTTGAATTTTATGTTATAACACTTATATTTTTAAAAATTATACACTATAAAGTCATATAATTCGGTACAACATAAGATTTTAAAATCTTCACCAGCAATATTTTGTTATAACACATAAATTTTACGGTATAACGCTTATAAGATCATTAAACAAGATAAAATTTAAAATAACACGTCAATAATTAATTATAACACATCAATTCTCAATATAACGAATATATATCACAATATAACACGATTATTTTATAGTTTGAACTTTATCTATATTTGAGTATTTTAAGAAGTAACTATTTTACGATATAACATTTAAATTTTGAAATTTTCAGGTTATAAAGTCATATAACTTGATAAAATTGAATTTTGTACTCGTTTTAACAACTTCAACTCGTTATAACACTTGAATTTTGAACAATAACGCAATAATACTGCGGTATAACTCTTAAATTTTGCTAAATAACACGCCAATAATTCGTAATAACACATGTATTCTCAATATAACGCGTATATATTGCAGTATAACACGATTATTTAAAAAATAATGTGGTTTAATTGAAGTATAACACAAGATTTTTGATAAATAATGCGTTATTATATACCGTGGCGGCGGAATAACATATATATGTGCTATATTACGGTAGTATAACACATAGTATAACACATGAGGAATATTCCCCATGTGTTACACCGTGGTAACACATGGGGAATATTCCCCATGTGTTATACCCCATCGGAATAACATGTCTATGTGTTATATTACGGTGGTATAACACATGGGGAATATTCCACATGTGTTATACCTCAGTGGAATAACAAGATGAGACGTTATTGGCGGCGGAATAACACATTTTTACGTTATAGGCGGCAGTTTAACCGCAAAATTAGGTAAATATATAAGTAAAGTATAAATTTATAAAAATAATATATCAATTTATATAAGTAATATATAAGTTAAGTAATATAATACAAGATTTTTTTATAAATAATGCGTTATTATATACCGTGACAGCGAAATAACACGTCTATGTGTTATATTACGGTGGTATCACACAAGGAGAATATTCCCCATGTGTTAAATCACAGTAACACATGGGGAATATTTCTCATGTGTTATACCTCAGCGGAATAACAAGGGGAGGCGTTATTGACGGCTGAAATAACACGTTTTTGCATTATAGACGACGGTTTAACCGCAAAATATATAAATTAAGTATAAATTTATAAGAGTAATATATCAATTTATATAAGTAATGTATAAATTAAGTAATATATCACGGTATATGTGTGTTATTATATATATTAAGTAATATATGTAATAAATGAAGTATAAATTTATAAATTTATAGAAGTAATAAATCCAATATTAATAAAACTGCAAAATTAAGTTATACATGGCATCAACATTATTAAATTTGTAATATATCAATTTAAATAAATTAAGTATTAAACACAGGCATGCGTTATTGAATTAGCAATATAAAAACTTATATTAGTTACGTAATAATATGAACTTGATAATATTACAAATAATACAAATATATGAAATACATGGACTGGATAATGTTACAAATAGTACAAATATATGAAATATATGGACTCGATAATATTACAAATATAAATCACTTATTGAATCCATCAACAGTTGGGTATATCCTTGTGTTAGTTGTGATGCATCATATTCCTGAAGAAATTGAGATATTAAAATGAAATATAAATGCTAATTCCACTGACTTATATGATACCAAGTTACAGTTATATACCCGACTGAGATAATCTGACATTTAAAATAAATTTGCCTCAGATGGTATACCGAGATCTTGGCTTATTGATGCTTCTTGATATTTTTTACAATGATTTAGGTTAGAGAAAGACAATCATACAATAACTAAAATATCTTATACTATTGAAATATATACTTTTCTGGTTCTTATTTTTCACCCAATACCCTTTCCACATAGATGTAGAAACTCCTTTCAGCCTCATTTTTGTCGGGTCATCCAAATTGACTTGGGCATTTGGTCTTTTTGTTTTTTTTAATTTTTTATTTATTTGAGGTGGTTTTCCAGCTAATGCGTCATTAATATTTGTAGATAGATGTTTAAATGTTTCCCAAAGCATCTGCTCAGTTGTTTCATTTTTCTGTGCTTTATTAATGAGTTGGTATGCAAATTTGAGTGAGTGTGAGCGAAATAGTAGACCATTTGCTGAACCACTGCTCTTTTGGGATTCCTTCAAATGTTTGTAGCCAATGTTGTTATACATGTTCCTTTTAGCGTGAATAGACCATCATATTAAGAAATATTTCTGAGGAATTATCTTTATTTGCGCTACATTAAGCACATAAAGTAAGTGAGAACATAATATCCCCATCATTTCAAACTTTTTGCAAGTACAAGTGAGCTCAGAATTGACTTTGTCAAGTTTCACATTCCAGTGCTTGTTTGCTCCTTAGTTATCCAAATTCCCTACAATATATTCCAAGTCATTTTCTGGAAGGCATTCAATTGTCAGTCCACAGAGCTCATCTAATAACTATTGCTGGAACACAGAGTAAAGCTTTCTCGAATAAAAGGTTGCAGCTTTCCTCAAAAATGGATTGCCTTTTACCACTGGTGTAATGACCGATTGATCACTTTTAAAATCCTCATCCTTTTCATTTCGGCGCCATGATTTCATAATATTTTCAAGACCAACAAAAAAATCCATGAGAGAGCTAGTGGGAAACACCGTGACAAATATTATTTGTTGACTCACTTCATTGTGTTGATAATATTCCCATGTCAAATATTTCTTTATTGAAGGTTGTGGACCATTTATGTCTGATCTTGTACATGTCCTTTAACCAAATGTTGTTGTGGAGGTTCCCATTCTCAATCATTGTGGCCCATATTTTATCAAATTCCCCTTCGTATCACACTTGCTCATGCATTTGTAAAAGGGATCGCCCACATTCTTGACACCCAAAGGACAATGCACTTTTGAAGGAATTTTCTTATATATATGTCATTGGCATAACCTGCGTCATGTCTGTGGGGGACAATCTTCAATGGCTCGAGCCATCGCTTAATCCTGATCCGTGAAAATTAACATTGGATACTTGTCACCCATTATTCGGATAAATATTTTGAATAATCAACTGAAGGAACCACTGGTCTCATTCGACAAAAAACCCACTCCAAAGAGAACATTTTTTCAATGGTGGTTCACCCCCACGAACCGAGCACAACATAAATTATACTCATTTAATCGATAGCTTGTATAAAAAGTTATTACGTCACCAAAAAATCATAATCAAGCCTGGATAACCGGTTGCTCCAGAAAAAGCTTGTGAGTTTGCCACGCTCATCAGTTTCAAAATCCCAAGCAAACATTGTATCCTCAACTTCCCTCTCCATGAACAACTGTGTTAGCGCATTAACATCTCCTTGCTCTATTCTTTCCCTTCTTTCTCTTTGAATAAAATTGTATGCATCTCTTTTCATGCATTCTAGGTTCTCGACCCCCAACCTCCATTGCCATAAAGTTATATGCATCTGTTGCTCTAAACCCTGCTCCTGACATTGATCTAAGAAAATATGCATTTAACTCACTTTCTGCTAGAACACAAAAGATGCTTATCACCACTTTTGGTAAGAGGGTGGTTATGAATTTCAATAAAATTCTTAAAAGTCCAATTTTCTTTAACATCGATGTCATATCTAACCATGACTTGACATCCAGTCATTGTATCACATTTTCTAAACTTCATAGCATCTATCAGGCTTGACTCCTTATGGCCAGTCTTTCCGCAAATAAAATTTTTAGTTTTAATCTTCTTCGAATTTGGCCAATAGCTGCTATGGTTGTTTCTAATAGAAAAGCCTACATGATGTGCATAAGCACAATAGCATTCATATGCTTCTTGATCATTGTGCACAGCGGTATGAAGAAACGTCTTTGCGATTGGATCATTGCACAACACATCACCACCCCATTTTAAAAATAGTCAGATAGATATAAGACAAACAATAACAACACAATAACAATACAAAAACTATACAATAATATCACCATAACACTACAAACACTATACAATAACATCACCATAACACTGACACCACTACAATAATTCAATCCATACACAATAACACCACTGTAACACTAGAAAAAGTAAACAATAACATCAGATAACGCCTTAGTAACACGACAATAACACGACAAAAATACCTAAATAATATAACAATAACACTACTAGGACAATACAATCCATAAAATCTAAACGATAACACACTACACCCTAAGCTCTAACAATAACACGATTATAATGCTAGAAAAACTTAACTATAACATCACATAACACTTAAATAACACGACAATAATACAAGAATAATACAACAATATTACAAAGATAACATTACTAGAACAATAAAATCCCTAAACCCTAAACCATAACTATGACACCACTATAACACTAGCAAAACTAAACCTAAACATCACATAACACCTCAATAACACGATAATAACACAACAATAATACCAAACAATACAACAAGAACACCACTACTACAAAATAATTCCTAAACTTTAAATGATAACACTAGACCCTAAACCATAACAATAACACCACTATAACACTAGAAAAACTAAACTATAACACCACATAACAACTTAATGAAACAACAATAATACAACTCAAAACCATAAATAAAACAAGCAAAAAAAAAAACACAACCCTAACACTATAATAATCCTCAAATCTAAACTAAAACAACAAACTTAAACACAAAAAATAACACTATGCTAACTATAAATTAAAACAACCCACTTAACAATGCAATGCAACATTAAAATAAACCCTAAACTAAAGCAAACTCACTTTTGGTTTAAGCTTCTTCTCATTATTTAATGATTCCATTTCGTCTCCGGAGAAATCCAACGCACCAGCTTGATGGAATCCTCTTGTTTTGGATTGGCGGCGGCATAAAGTGGGACACTAAGACTTTTTGGTGGGATTCTATACGACAAAATGTCACTTTTTCTCGCCTGAAGTAGGGCCGGGTTTCGGATGGGCCCAGTTGCCTATCTTAATTAATTTATTTTAAGCGAGCTTGTATTCTTGCATTCGACTCCCCTTCAACTCTGGCAGCGGTCTCCGGATGAAATAAGCGCTCGATCGAAAAAGGCTCATTTACAGCCGCCATGGGCAATGGTCGTCTTCCATGCGCTCCTTTATAACGGATCGCAACTGCGCCGAGGCCGCGGAACCGTGGACCCGTCGTATTGAGGAGAACGGGAGCTAACTAGAGAGAGAAAAAAGAGATGAAGAAGGAGGAGACGGTGAAGCTCATCAGCGCCGAGGGCTTCGAGTTTGTTGTCGACAAGAAAGCTGCCATGGTCTCCCACACGATCCGCAATATGCTCACTTCTCCAGGTATCTACTCCTTCTTCATGGAAAATTAATTCGGGTTAGGGTTCTGATTTTCTGACTTTGGCTTCTTTCGATCTCGTATGATAGGTAGTTTCGCGGAGACGCAGCACGGCGAGGTTACTTTCCCAGAGATTAGCACTCCAATTCTGGAGAAGATCTGCCAATATTTCTATTGGTCGCTTCAATTTGCCAGGTATCTGTTCATCATCTTCTTATCTTTCTTAATTTTCTTTATGAACTGCAATTTCATATACCTTAAAATTAACTAGACCTGGAGACTGGTTTAAGCAGAATGGTTTTTCTTATGTTCTGATTAAGTTGGGATGCTCAAGTTTCTCCTCGTACCGTACATTCAAAATGTAATTATAATACCTATCATATACAGTAGGAAGTCTTTGTTTCTGAAATACAGAATTCCCAAGTTTTATTTTTTTTCCTCCTCGTGAGTTTCTTATGTTGATTGTAGACGTGTTAATTGAGAATGACTTTTATAATTAAGTTATTGCATTGTCACTTATGCTTTGGCTTTTTTACCTATATTCCTTTTAATAATGCGGTTATAAATTGAATATTTCACAAGAATAGTTTGTTATTACATTGCCATGGGTTTACCTTGCCCTTTTAAAATGTCATTAATAACAGGAAGACAGGAATATTGTTCTTTTCAGTATTTTTATTGAAAGACATTGCTCATTCTAGTTCAAACATTCTAGCTCAGTAAGTTATGTAACATTGCCTTTTTTTTTATAGTTTTGATAGTCATGTACATTTTGTATTTTGGATTCCTTATCATGCTTTCTGTTAGCATTTAAAATCTTTGTACATATTACATTGCTACAGCCATAGATTAACTATTAAGGTTGTACTTCTACGGTTATGACTTTATGGACCTCATTGATTTGGGTGTGAGCCATTAAAGTGCTTGATGCTCATAATTTGGTCATTAATTGCTTCAAAATTAATTTAGTTTGTACCAATTCAAATCAATTAAATCAATAATCTACAAGTTTAGCTTAGTTATTTCAAGCAAAGGGAAGATACTTTGGAATAAATAACTTCAAATTATTGCATTTTGATTAAATTTTATTTGATTTGTATTAGTTTTGAGATTACTTGGTCATCCACCATCATGTACATTAATATTCTTAGTTTAGCTCTTATTTCTACTTAATTGGACAAATTTTATGGCTTGAATTGAAATTGAAGTCAAAGCGATAAATTATTTTTTTTTCTCAATTTCCAATCCTATTAAATCCAAATCTGACTCAAGGTTGAATTAACTTAATAAGCATATCTCAAGAAATAAACTTAAAGGATAAGTGCTTTGAAGCTCTTAATTTAATAAATGTGGCTATTGCCATCCATCAGAAGGCTGAAAGATAATCATGGCCTGTTTTTTAGTGTGTGTCTGTATCTATAACTATATATATATATATATATATATGAATGATTAAAATGAAGAAATGCCTCATATGGTTTGTGCGATATGAGTATGTCATATAGATTTAAGTATAAATTTAAGAAAACCATAATTAGGCCATCAATATTGTATAGATTCAAATGTTGGGCTGTGAAAATGTTATTAATATTTTGGTTTAGTGCGGTAGATATGAGAATGTTAAGATGAATTCATAGCAAGTTTTGTAATGATATATTAAGAAACAATTCTATGAAAGGAGATGTTGAGGCGAGATTTCTTAACGAAATGATGATTGAAAATAAACTCAGGTTTCTTGGACATCTACAATGAAGTGTAATAAGTATGTTCATTAGATGAGTAAACAAATCATTTCAATGAATCAGGAAGTAGAAGTGCTAAGACTTGGGACTACTTGAATAGAAGTTTTTTAGAATAATTCATATTGAATAGATTTAAAAATTTAGAAATCACTCCACAGGAGTGAATGAAAATGAGGGTTTATAATGTTGATCCAACATAGTTGGGATGAGGTTAATGATGATGATATGATAATTAAAATTGTGCATTCGTTAGTCAAAATAGAAAAAATAGTCGACTTGAACTTATTTGGTTAATTCAACTCAATTTTTATCAGTAATTGGGTCAGTATTGACCTTCATTAAATCAAAGAACAAATTTATTGATGTAGAAATTCACATTAGAGGAGTCGTATATATGTATTGGTCATTGGAGATCAAGGATTCAAGACTTGAGTGATGAGACATGCTAGGAATTTCCTCTTTTTTGAATTTTACTGTAATAACTAATAAATAAATAAATAAACTTAATAATGTTATTATTATTAGAAATTTTAACCAATGCACTCATTTTGAGTGAGAAATTAATGCCTAAACTATTTCATTTTAAAGAGAAGTATCCCATTCGAAGTGAAGAAGGAGACTCAGAGTGATCAAGAGTGAGAGGAGGAGGGAGGAAGAGGAAGACTTACATGTGAGGAACGAAGCCGAACGAGGCGACGTTGTAGTCCAGGTGAAGGAAGCAAGGCAACTTTGGCATTTTCCAAGTAGGGGAAGACCAACCCTAGCCGAATGGAGGAGTGGCGTGTGCATGGATGCGACATCGTTCTGTGCCGAGGCGTCAAGGTGAGTCATGCGAAGAAGACAGAAGATAGAAGCATTGAGAAACTTGAGGCTTCAGTGAAAGAGAGCCCGTTCCCTTACTAATCGAAGGAATAAGCGACGAGTGACTCGGTGTAAAGGAGGTGAAGAAGGGAGCAGCTCTGTGTGGGATAAATTATGTCGAACCAAAGATGAAGGAGAAGAGAAAGGGAAGAATGGACGAACAAGAGTTGAAGCCAAAGGCGTCAAAGCACTAGAACAGAAGTATCGAGTGACTCGTGCTTTGATCGTGAGCAGGGTTTGGCATATGTTCGGGTAAATGTCTAAATCAAGGTATAAGGCTAGGATTTGATTTATTTTTTTTATGTATTTAAGTTTTATTTTTGTATTAAATTGAATTTATATAAAACTTTTAATGCATTTTCTTATGCAAAAGAAAATCAGAAAATAATAAAACGAAANTGAAAGGAAATTTAAATCTCGGAGTTAATGTTAAATTTAATGAATTTAATGTGAATTAACATTATAATTATTATTATTATATAATACATGTAAAGTAAAAAAAGGGACAAAATATCTTCTAATAATAAAATTAAAATATAATTATCTAATAATAATTCTTTATGCATTTAATTATAGGTTTTCATTAGAGATAGTGAAGAGAATGATTAACAAAAGAATCATCAGTGATTTTAGTAAGTACTTATGTTCTTATGCTATAATAATTTTTTTGTTATATATCAAATGTGTTTATTTTTACTGTCACTAGTTATGTTGAAATCACAACAAACTCATGATTTATGATTCTATTTACTTTTTATTCATAGTATAGAAATTATATATGTACTCAATATTGTTCAAATTGTCATAAATATTGAATGTTATACAAACATATTGACTGTTATATAAATCAAAATGAAACAATCATTAATAGAAAATGATTTTATAATATATTTGCATGTACATGCTTCATTATGATTGTGTTCACCCATTTATGGTACCANGGAGATAGTGAAGAGAATGATTAGCAAAAGAATCATCAGTGATTTTAGTAAGTACTTATGTTCTTATGCTATAATAATTTTTTTATTATATATCAAATGTGTTTATTTTTACTGTCACTAGTTACGTTGAAATCACAACAAACTCATGATTTATGATTCTATCTACTTTTTATTCATAGTATAGAAATTATATATGTACTCAATATTTTTCAAATTGTCATAATTATTGAATGTTATACAAATATATTGATTGTTATATAAATCAAAATGAAACAATCATTATTAGAAAATGATTTTATAATATATTTGCATGTACATGCTTCATNTATAGCTTTGGTTCTTCGAGCACACAACACTCTTTACTCCCGCTGCACCTGAGGCTAGACCACGAATGCTGAGGTGGTCTAAAATTCATGGGTGGACAGCAACACAGATTCACGAAGCCTTTAGGGTGCTCGATCATATGCAAGTATGTAAATTTATTTGTTATGAGATTTTTAATGGGAAAGTTTCCATCTTAATTTACTAAATATATGAGTAACATTGTCATTTATATTATATTTTAACGACACCTTCATTGACTTGACGAAAGATGAGCTCAACTTGTTGTCCAATCCTGATCATGGACAACGAAGCTTTGCAATGACTCTTCCTCGTATTGGTCGTCGTGAAACTCCAGTCGGACCGCCATCACCCAAATCCCACTGTGTTGGTACAATTGTTTCAATCGAGGTAAGCCCAGATGCAACACATGCAATGGGAGGTAATGAACTTGAAGCAATATTTGAGCTACCTAAATCTCAACAACAAATAAGTTTAAGTTTGCAGGAATATATGATTGTCATGAATAAATAAATGACTAATGTTGAAGATTCATTGTCCACCCTCACAACTACTGTTAAGAGGTTATAAGAGTCCAAAGCTGATAAAGAACATACAAGTGGCCGAAAGAGTAGATCCATAGATGAGAAAAAAAAGGAACAATATTAATGTGAATCAGTTCACAATGAAGATCCAGCTGAAGTTCTTGTTGCTCGGGAATTTATCCATATTTTTATGGCTCATACTTTCATTGTAAACACCATGCAATGTAACAACTTCTGTAGATGCATAAATATTTGGATAGCATTACTTTCTTGAAACATATCACGAAAGATAGTATAAAAGAAGCACAAATTATATTATTTCCTATAATTCATAACGACCATTGGACTTTGTTGGTTGGGGAGCTAAAATTGAAAAAAATGGAAATTGTATGACTCTCTTCCCAACACCGTGCATAAGGATGCTGCCTACCAAGTTGTAAGTATATTACAAACTAATAACATCCAATATCACATAAATAGCTATCCCATAAACTTTGCAGGTGAAGTTGTTTGCAAAGGATGTTGCAAAGTGTTTTGGTAGAGCCAAACCTGCAACATGGGGAATCACATAAATAACTATCTCATAAACTTTGCAGGTGAAGCTGTTTGCAAAGGATTTTGCAAAGTGTTTTGGCAGAGCTAAACCTGCAACAGGGGGAATCACACTTTTTAGGGGTGCACCAATGCAAAACAATAGTATTGATTGTGGTATGTTTGTATGTAAATTCATGGAAATTTTGGTGTTTCCACATGAACAAGATATTAATTGGACTCCGTATCTTAACTGGCAACAAGACATGAAGAGATTTAGAACTGAATGTGCTTACACCATTTGTATGTTGTCCAAGAATCTAAACGCTTAAATATGTGCTTATGGTTTTATTTCATTTGAAGTTACTTATGGTTAAATATGTGGATTCGTTTACGCCATTTGCTTACGATTAAATATGTTCTTATAGGTTATAAAGTAATATGATTCGGTATAACACTTGAATTTTGAAATTTTGAGCAACAATATTTCGCTATAACACTTGAATTTTACGGTATAACACTTATATTTTTAAAATTACAGGATATAAAGTCATATAATTCGGTATAACATAAGATTTCGAAATTTTCATCAACAATGTTTCGTTATAACACAGATTTTACGGTATAATGCTTATAAGATCATATAACACGATAAAATTTAAAATAACGCGTCAATAATTAATTATAACATATGTATTCTCAATATAACGAATATATATTATAGTAAAACACGATTATTTAATAGTTTGAACTTTATTTATATTTTAGTATTTTAAGAAGTAACTATTTTACGATATAACACTTAAATTTTGAAATGTTCATGTTATAAAGTCATATAACATGTAAAATTGAATTTTGTACTCGTTTTAACAACTTCAACTCGTTATAACACTTGAATTTTGAACAATAACAAAATAATATTGTGGCATAACATTTANAAAATAATATTGTGGTATAACATTTAAATTTTGCTAAATAACACGCCAATAATTCGTAATAACACATGCATTCTCAATATAACGCGTATATATTGCAGTATAACACGATTATTTAAAAAATAATGCGGTTTAATTGAAGTATAACACAAGATTTTTGAATAATAAAACGTTATTATATACCGTGACAGTAGAATAACATAAATATGTGTTATATTGCGGTAGTATAACTATTCCCCATGTGCTACACTGCGGTAACACATGGGGAATATTCCCCATGTGTTATACCCCACCGGAATAACACGTCTATGTGTTATATTATGGTGGTATAACACGTGAGGAATACCCTACCGGAATAACACGTCTATGTGTTATATTATAGTGTATAACACATGAAGAATATTCCCCATGTGTTACACCACGGTAACACATGGGGAATATTCCCATGTGTTATGCCTCATCAGAATAACAAGGGGAGACGTTATTGGCGGCAGAATAACAAGTTTTTGCATTATAGGCGGCGGTTTAACCGCAAAATTAGGTAAATATATAAGTAAAGTATAAATTATAAAAATAATATATCAATTATATAAGTAATATATAAGTTAAGTAATATAACACAAGATTTTCGATAAATAATGTGTTATTATATACCGTGACGGCGGAATAACACGTTTATGTGTTATATCATGGTGGTATCACAGATGGGAAATATTCCCCATGTGTTAAACCACGGTAACACATGAGGAATATTCCCCATGTGTTATACCTCAACGGAATAACAAGGGGAGGTGTTATTGACTGCTGAAATAACACGTTTTTGCGTTATAGACGACGGTTTAACCACAAAATTAGGTAAACATATAAATTAAGTATAAATTTATAAAAGTAATATATCAATTTATATAAGTAATGTATAAATTAAGTAGCATATCACGATAAATGTGTGTTATTATATATATTAAGTAATATATGTAATAAATGAAGTATAAATTTATAAATTTATATAAGTAATAAATCCAATATTAATAAAACTGCAAAATTAAGTTATATTCGACATCAACATTATTAAATTTGTAATATATCAATTTATATAAATTAAGTATTAAACACAGTCGTGTGTTATTGAATTAGCAATATAAAAACTTATATTAGTTACGTAATAACATGTACTTGATAATATTACAAATAATACAAATATATGAAATACATGGATTGGATAATGTTACAAATAATACAAATATATGAAATATATGGACTCGATAATATTACAAATATAAATCACTTATTGAATCCATCAACAGTTGNTAAAACTGCAAAATTAAGTTATATACGACACCAACATTATTAAATTTGTAATATATCAATTTATATAAATTAAGTATTAAACATAGTCGTGTGTTATTGAATTAGCAATATAAAAACTTATAATAGTTACGTAATAACATGTACTCGATAATATTACAAATAATACAAATATATGAAATACATGGACTGGATAATGTTACAAATAATACAAATATATGAAATATATGGACTCAATAATATTACAAATATAAATCACTTATTGAATCCATCAACAGTTGGGTATATCCTTGTGTTGGTTGCGATGCATCATATTCCTGAAGAAATTTAGATATTAAAATGAAATATAAATACTAATGCACTGACCTTTATGTTATATGATATCGAGTTATAGTTATATACCTGACTGAGATAGTATGACATTTAAAATAAATTTGCCTCAGATGGTATGCCGGGATCTTGGCTTGTTGATGCTTCTTGATGTTTTCCTATATACAATGATTTAGGTTAGAGAAAGACAATCATNTTTGTGTTGGTTGCAATGCATCATATTCCTGAAGAAATTTAGATATTAAAATGAAATATAAATGCTAATGCACTGACCTTTATGTTATATGATACTGAGTTACATTTATATACCTGACTGAGATAATATGACATTTAAAATAAATTTGCCTCAGATGGTATACCGGGATCTTGGCTTGTTGATGCTTCTTGATGTTTTCCTATATACAATGATTTGGGTTAGAGAAAGACAATAATACAATAATTAAAATATCTTATACTATTGAAATATATACTTTTTGGTCTCTTATTCTTCTCCCAATACTCTTTCCACCTAGATGTAGAAACTCCTTTCAGCCTCATTTTTGTCGGGTCATCCAAATTGACTTGGGCATTTGGTCTTTTTGTCTTCTTTAATTTTTTATTTGTTTAAGGTTGTTTTCCAGCTAATGGGTCATCAATATTTATAGATAGATGTTTAAATGTTTCCCAAAGCATATGCTCAGTTGTTTTATTTCCCTGTGCTTTATTAAAGAGTTAGTATGCAAAATTGTGAGAGTGTGAGCGAAATAGTAGACAATTTGCTGAACTGGTGCTCTTTTGGGATTCCTTCATATGTTCGTAGCCAATGCTTAACGTGAACAAACCATCGCATTAAGAAATATTTATGGGGAATTAACTTTATTTGCGCTATATTAAGCACATAAAGTGAGTGGGAACATAATATTCTCATCATTTCAAACTTTTTGCAAGTACAAGTGAGCTTGAAATTGACTTTGTCAAGTTTTACAGTCCAATGCTTGTTTGCTCCTTAGTTATCCAAATTCCCTACAATATATTCTAAGTCACTTTCTGGAAGGCATTCAATTGCCAGTCCACAAAGCCCATCTAATAATTGTTGCTGGAACACATAGTAAAGCTTTCTCGAATAAAAGGTTGCAGGTTGCCTAAAAATGGATTGCCTTTTACCACTGGCGTAATGACCAATTGATCACTTTTGAAATCCTCGCCCTTTTCATTTCGGTGCCATCATTTCATAATATTTTCAAGACCAACAAAAAAATTTATGAGAGAGCTAGTAGGAAACACCGTGATAAATATTATTTATTGACTCACTTCATTGTGTTGATAATATTCCCATGCCAAATTTTTCTTTATTGAAGGCTGTGGACCATTTATGTCTGATCTTGTACATGTCCTTTAACCAAATGTTGTTAAGGAGGTTCCCCTTCTTAATCATTGTGGCCTAAATTTCTTCAAATTCCCCTTCGGTATCACACTTGCTCATGCATTTGTAAAAGAGATCGCCCACATTCTTGACACCCAAAGGACAATGCACTNATGTGGACCATTTATGTCTGATCTTGTACATGTCCTTTAACCAAATGTTGTTGAGGAGGTTCCCCTTCTTAATCATTGTGGCCTAAATTTCTTCAAATTCCCATTCAGTATCACACTTGCTCATGCATTTGTAAAAGAGATCGCCCACATTCTTGACACCCAAAGGACAATGCACTTTTGAAGAAAATTTCTTATATATATGTCATTGGCATAACCTGTGTCGTGTCTGTATGAGACAATCTTCAATGGCTTGAGCCATCGCTTAATCCTGATCCATGAAAATTGCCATTGGATACTTGTCACCTATTATTCAGATAAATGTTTTGAATAACCAACTAAAGGAACCAATGGTCTCATTCGACAAAAAACCCACTCCAAAGAGAACATTTTGCAAATGGTGGTTAACCCCCACGAACCGAGCACAACATAAATTATACTTATTTAATCGATAGTTTGTATAAAAATTATTACGTCACCAAAACAATCATAATTAATCCTGAATTACCCCTCGCTCCAGAAAAAGCTTGTGAGTCTGCCACACTCATCACTTTCAAAATCCCAAGCAAACATTGTAACCTCAACTTGCCTCTCCATGGAAAAAATGTGTTAGCACATTAACATCTCCTTGCTCTATTCTTTCCATTCTTTCTCTTTGAATAAAATTGTATGCATCTCTTTTCGTGCGTTCTAGGTTCTCCACCCCCCAACCTCCGTGGCTATAAAATTATATGCATCTGTTGCTCTAATCCATGCACCTGACATTGATATAAGCAAATATGCATTTAACTCACTTATCTTTCTACTAGAACGCAAAAGATGTTTATCATCGCTTTTGGCCAAAGGGTGGTTATGACTTTCAATACATTTCTTAACAATCTTATTTTCTTTAACATCGATGGCATATCTAACAATGGTTTGACATCCAGTCCTCGTATCACCTTTTCTAAACTTCATAGCATCTATCAGGCTTGACTTCTTCTTGTGGCCAGCCTTTCCACAAATAAAATCTTTAGTTTTAATCTTCTTCGAGTTTGGCCAATAGTTGCTATGATCGTTTCTAACAGAAAAACCTACATGATATGCATAGGCACAATAACATTCATATGCTTCTTGATCATTGTGCACAACGGTACGAAGAAACATCCCGCGATTGGATCATTGCACTGCACATCACCACCCCATTTTAAAAATAGTCAGATAGATATAATACAAACAATAACAACACAATAAAAGTACAAAAACTATACAATAATATCACCATAATACTACAAAAACTATACAATAACATCACCATAACACTGACACCACTACAATAATTCAATCCATACACAATAACACCATTGTANAGACTGCCCACCACCCATAATGACTCTTTTGGGGGGTGACATCTAGCTGCGGTCTGCCGATGAAATAAGCACTCGATCGAAAAGGGCTCATTTACAGCCGCTATGGTTAATGCTCGTCTTCCATGCGCTCCTTTATAACGGATCGCAACCGCGCCGAGGCCGCGGAACCGTGGACCCGTCGTATTGAGGAGAACGGGAGCTAACTAGAGAGAGAAAAAAGAGNTGATCCATGAAAATTGTCATTGGATACTTGTCACTCATTATTCAGATAAATGTTTTTTAATAACCAACTAAAGGAACCAATGGTCTCATTCGACAAAAAGCCCACTCCAAAGAGAACATTTTGCCAATGGTGGTTAACCCCCACGAACCGAGTACAACATAAATTATACTTATTTAATCGATAGCTTGTATAAAAAATTATTACGTCACCAAAACAATCATAATCAAGCCTGGATTACCCCTCGCTCCAGAAAAAGCTTGTGAGTCTGCCACACTCATCAGTTTCAAAATCCCAAGAAAACATTGTAACCTCAACTTGCCTCTCCATGGAAAAACTGTGTTAGCACATTAACATCTCCTTGCTCTATTCTTTCCCTTCTTTCTCTTTGAATAAAATTGTATGCATCTCTTTTCTTGCGTTCCAGGTTCTCCACCCCCCAACCTCTGTGGCTATAAGGTTATATGCATCTATTGCTCTAATCCATGCTCCTGACATTGATCTAAGCAAATATGCATTTAACTCACTTATCTTTCTGCTAGAACGCAAAAGATGTTTATCATCGCTTTTGGCAAAAAGGTGGTTATGACTTTCAATACATTTCTTAACAATCTAATTTTCTTTAACATCGATGGCATATCTAACCATGGTTTGACATCCAGTCCTCGTATCACCTTTTCTAAACTTTATAGCATCTATCAGGCTTGACTCCTTCTTATGGCCAGCCTTTCCACAAATAAAATCTTTAGTTTTAATCTTCTTCGAGTTTGGTCAATAGTTGCTATGATCGTTTCTAACAGAAAAACCTACATGATATGCATAGGCACAATAACATTTATATGCTTCTTGATCATTGTGCACAGCGGTATGAAAAAACGTCCTGCGATTGGATCATTGCACTGCACATCACCACCCCATTTTAAAAATAGTCAGATATATATAATACAAACTATAACAACACAATAAAAGTACAAAAACTATATAATAATATCACCATAACACTACAAAAACTATACAATAACATCACCATAACACTGACACCACTACAATAATTCAATCAATACACAATAACACCACTGTAACACTAGAAAAAGCAAACAATAACATCACATAACACCTCAATAACACGACAATAACACGACAAAAATACATAAATAATATAACAATAACAATACTAGGACAATACAATCCATAAACTCTAAACGATAACACACTACACCTTAAGCTCTAACAATAACACAATCATAACACTAGAAAAACTTAACTATAACATCACATAACACTTAAATAACACGACAATAATACGAGAATAATACAACAATATTACAAAGATAACATTACTAGAACAATACAATCCCTAAACCCTAAACCATAACTACAACACCACTATAACACTAGCAAAACTAAACCTAAACATCATATAATACCTCAATAACACAATAATAATACAACAATAATACCAAAAAATACAACAATAACACCACTATTATAAAATAATTCCTAAACTTTAAACGATAACACTACACCCTAAACCATAACAACAACACCACTATAACACCAGAAAAACTAAACTATAATACCACATAACAACTTAATAAAACAACAATAATACAACTCAAAACCATAAATAAAACAAACAAAAAAAACACACCCCTAACACTATAATAATCCTCAAATCTAAGCTAAAACAACAAACCTAAACACAAACATAACACAAAAAATAACACCACATTAACTATAAACTAAAACAACTGACAAAAACCAGCTAGAACCCACTTAACAATGCAATGCAACATTAAAATAAACCCTAAACTAAAGTAAACTCACTTCTGATTTAAGCTTCTTCTCATTATTTAATGATTCTATTTCGTCTCCAGAGAAATCCAACGCACCGGCTTGACAAAATCCTCTTGTTTTGGATTGGCGGCGGTATAAAGTGGGACACTAAGGTTTTTTGGTGGGATTCTATACGGACAAAATGTCATTTGTTCTCGTCTTGAGCGGGGTCGGGTTTCGGATGGGCCGGGCCGCATGTCTGAATTAATTTATTTTAAGCGATCTTGCATTATTGCATTCGACTCCCTTCAGCTGTGTCACGGACAAATAGTCCCACATTGGCTAGGTGTAGGGCCGAAAAGCAGTATTTAAGTCCTGGGCTGCCNCAACACCTCTATAACACTAGAAAAACTAAACTATAATACCACATAACAACTTAATAAAACAACAATAATACAACTCAAAATCATAAATAAAACAAACAAAAAAACACAGCCCTAACACTATAATAATCCTCAAATCTAAGCTAAAACAACAAACCTAAACACTAACATAACACAAAAAATAACACCACATTAACTATAAACTAAAACAACTGACAAAAACCAGCTAGAACCCACTTAATAATGCAATGCAACATTAAAATAAACCCTAAATTAACGTAAACTCACTTCTGATTTAAGTTTCTTCTCATTATTTAATGATTCTATTTCGTCTCCAGAGAAATCCAACGCATCAGCTTGACAGAATCCTCTTGTTTTGGATTGGCGGCGGTATAAAGTGGGACACTAAGGTTTTATGGTGGGATTCTATACGGACAAAATGTCATATATTCTCGTCTTGGGCGGGGTCGGGTTTCGGATGGGCCGAGCCGCATGTCTGAATTAATTTATTTTAAGCGATCTTGCATTATTGCATTCGACTCCCTTTAGCTCTGGCTGCGGTCTCCCGATGAAATAAGCGCTCGATCGAAAAGGGCTCATTTACAGCCGCTATGGGCAATGCTCGTCTTCCATGCGCTCCTTTATAACGGATCGCAACTGCGCCGAGGCCGCGGAACCGTGGACACGTCGTATTGAGGAGAACGGGAGCTAACTAGAGAGAGAAAAAAGAGATGAAGAAGGAGGAGACGGTGAAGCTNGCAAATTTTATGGCTTGAATTGAAATTGAAGTCAAAGAGATAAATTATTTTTTTTTCTCAGTTTCCAATCCTATTAAATCCAAACCTGACTCAAGGTTGAATTAACTTAATAAGCATATCTCAAGAAATAAATTTAAAGGATAAGTGCTTTGAAGCTCTGAATTTAATAAATGTGGCTATTGCCATCCATCAGAAGGCTGAAAGATAATTATGGCTGTTTTTTAGTGTGTGTGTCTGTATCTATAACTATCTATCTATCTATATATATATATATATATATATATATATATATATATATATGAATGATTAAAATGAAGAAATGCCTCCTATGTTTTTGTACGATATGAGTATGTCATATAGATTTAAGTATAAATTTAAGAAAACCATAATTAGGCCATCAATATTGTATAGATTCAAATGTTGGGCTGTGAAAATGTTTATTAATATTTAGGTTTAGTGTGGTAGATATGAGAATGTTAAGATGAATTCATAGCAAATTTTGTAATGATATATTAAGAAACAATTCTATGAAAGGAGATGTTGAGGTGAGATTTCTTAACGACATGATGATTGAAAATAAACTCAGGTTTATTGGACATCTACAATGAAGTGTAATAAGTATGTCCATTAGATGAGTAAAAAAATCATTTCATTGAATCAGGAAGTAGAAGTGCTAAGACTTGGGACTACTTGAATAGAAGTTTTTTAGGATAATTCATATTGAATAGATTTAAAAATTTAGAAATCACTCCACAGGAGTGAATGAAAATGAGGGTTTATAATGTTGATCCAACATAATTGGGATGATGTTAATGATGATGATATGATAATTAAAACTGTGCATTAGTTAGTCAAAATAGAAAAAAATAGTCGACTTGAACTTATTTGGTTAATTCAACTCAATTTTTATCAGTTACTGGGTCAGTTTTGACCTTCATTAAATCTTTTAAATCAAAGAACAAATTTATTGATGTAGAAATTCACATTAGAGGAGTCATATATATGTATTGGTCATTGGAGATCAAGGATTCAAGACTTGAGTGATGAGACATGCTAGGAATTTCCTCTTTTTTGAATTTTACTGTAATAACTAATAAATAAATAAATAAATAAAATTAGTAATGTTATTATTATTAGAAATTTCAACCAATGCTGTCATTTTGAGTGAGAAATTAACGCCTAAACAAATTCGTTTTAAAGAGAAGTATCCCATTCGAAGTGAAGAAGGAGATTCAGAGTGATCAAGAGCGAGAGAAGGAGGGAGGAAGAGGAAGACTTACATGAGAAGGAGGGAGAACGAGGCGACGTCGTAGTCCAGGTGAAGGAAACAAGGCAACTTTGGCACTTTCCAAGTGGGGGAAGACCAACCCTAGCCGAATGAAGGAGCGGCGTGTGCATAGATGCGACATCGTTCTGTGCCGAGGCTTCAAGGTGAGTCATGCGAAGAAGATAGAAGATAGAAGCATTGAGCAAATTGAGGCTTTAGTGTAAGTGAGCCCGTTCCCTTACTAATTGAAGGAAGAAGCGACGAGCGACGAGCGACTCAGTGTAAAGGAGGTGAAGAAGGGAGCAGCTCTGTGTGGGATAAATTATGTCGAACCAAGGATGAAGGAGAAGAGAAAGGGAAGAATGGATGAATAAGAGTTGAAGCCAAAGGCGTCAAAGCAGTAGAACAGAAGTATCGAGTGACTCGTGCTTTGATCGTGAGCAGGGTTTGGCTTATGTTCGGGTAAAGGTCTAAATCACAGTATAAGGCTAGGATTTGATTTATTTTTTTTATGTATTTAAGTTTTATTTTTGTATTAAATTGAATTTATATNCAAATCATTTCAATGAATCAGGAAATAGAAGTGCTAAAACTTGGGACTACTTGAATAGAAGTTTTTTAGAATAATTCATATTGAATATATTTAAAAATTTAGAAATCACTCCACAGGAGTGAATGAAAATGAGGGTTTATAATGTTGATCCAACATAATTNAAAATCATTTCATTGAATCAGGAAGTAGAAGTGCTAAGACTTGGGACTACTTGAATAGAAGTTTTTTAGGATAATTCATATTGAATAGATTTAAAAATTTAGAAATCACTCCACAGGAGTGAATGAAAATGAGGGTTTATAATGTTGATCCAACATAATTGGGATGATGTTAATGATGATGATATGATAATTAAAACTGTGCATTAGTTAGTCAAAATAGAAAAAAATAGTCGACTTGAACTTATTTGGTTAATTCAACTCAATTTTTATCAGTTATTGGGTCAGTTTTGACCTTCATTAAATCTTTTAAATCAAAGAACAAATTTATTGATGTAGAAATTCACATTAGAGGAGTCATATATATGTATTGGTTATTGGAGATCAAGGATTCAAGACTTGAGTGATGAGACATGCTAGGAATTTCCTCTTTTTTGAATATTAATGTAATAACTAATGAATAAATAAATAAAATTAGTAATGTTATTATTATTAGAAATTTCAACCAATGCTGTCATTTTGAGTGAGAAATTAACGCCTAAACAAATTCGTTTTAAAGAGAAGTATCCCATTCGAAGTGAAGAAGGAGATTCAGAGTGATCAAGAGCGAGAGGAGGGAGGAAGAGGAAGACTTACATGTGAGGAACGAAGCCGAACGAGGTGACGTCGTAGTCCAGGTGAAGGAAACAAGGCAACTTTGGCACTTTCCAAGTGGGGGAAGACCAACCCTAGCCGAATGAAGGAGCGACGTGTGCATAGATGCGACATCGTTCTGTGTCGAGGCTTCAAGGTGAGTCATGCGAAGAAGACAGAAGATAGAAGCATTGAGCAAATTGAGGCTTCAGTGTAAGAGAGCCCGTTCCCTTACTAATTGAAGGAAGAAGCGACGAGCGACGAGCGACGAGCGACTCGGTGTAAAGGAGGTGAAGAAGGGAGCAGCTCTGTGTGGGATAAATTATGTCGAACCAAGGATGAAGGAGAAGAGAAAGCGAAGAATGGACGAATAAGAGTTGAAGCCAAAGGCGTCAAAGCACTAGAACAGAAGTATCGAGTGACTCGTGCTTTGATCGTGAGCAGGGTTTGGCTTATGTTCGGGTAAAGGTCTAAATCATGGTATTAGGCTAGGATTTGATTTATTTTTTTTATGTATTTAAGTTTTATATTTGTAATAAATTGAATTTATATAAAAATTTTAATGCATTTTCTTATGCAAAAGAAAATCAGAAAATAATAAAACGAAAAGAAATTTAAATCTCGGAGAATGTTAAATTTAATGAATTTAATGTGAATTAACATTATAATAATTATTATTATATAATACATGTAAAATAAAAAAAGAGAAAAAAATATCTTCTAATAATAAAATTAAAATATAATTATCTAATAAAAAAAGAGAAAAAAATATCTTCTAATAATAAAATTAAAATATAATTATCTAATAATAATTCTTTATGCATTTAACTATAGGTTTTCAATGGAGATAGCGAAGAGAATGATTAGCAAAAGAATCATCAGTGATTTTAGTAAGTACTTATGTTCTGATGCTGTAATAATTTTTTTATTATATACCAAATGTGTTTATTTTTACTGTCACTAGTTATGTTGAAATCACAACAAACTCATGATTTATGATTACTACTTTTTATTCATAGTGTAGAAATTATATATGTACTCAATATTTTTTAAATTGTCATAAATATTGAATGTTATACAAACCTATTGACTTTTATATAAATCAAAATGAAACAATCATTATTAGAAAATGATTTTATAATATATTTGCATGTACATGCTTCACTATGATTGTGTTCACCCATTTATGATACCAGCGAAAAAATGTTAAAATACCCGTGCACATAAATGAAAAAAAGTGTTGGTATTAAAGCGTCTTAATTGACATAATTTTAGATGTTCATGTGACGGTTGTACAGAATTAAGATATGTTACAGATATGGTAAAATACATTGAATGTTATGAATTATCTTAAAAATTATATCTGAAAAAGTAAACTTTTAACTATTTTTGTATTGATTTATAGTATCTTTGACTAGTATGCATATCTCTTTCTTTTTGTTACATTTTTATGGTTTATGAGTATGAATATTCACTAGCTATGACTAGCTTACTATTATTTAAAATTAACATTTTTTAAGTCTAATTATTTAATTAAATGATGAATAATAGATGATAAAATATTTATAGATGTTGACAATTAGAAATGAGGTAAATTTAGTTGTATTTCTTTAATTTATTTTTTTTGTGAAAATTTTATTTGTTAAATGTTAGTTATAGATGATGAATATGAAAAAAGTTTAATTTACACTGTCTGATCGTTTATATTTGTCGTAGTGAAGTCCAAGTCCCGGGCCAGGACGTGATAAAAGTGGTATCAGAGAAGGTTTTTGATTAATTAATGTAATCTTGATGAAAGAGTCAATACGATAATTACAAAGTAATTAATATTAATAAAATTGAAAATTTAAGTTGACTTTAAGTAACTATGTTAATTCATGCCCCCGAGATTATAGAAAGAAGGGAGCCTAGTTAAAAATGAAGAAGTACCACCTACTATAAGACCAATACCCTGACCCAGATGATGATGACGATGACAGTTTATTTAGAAGTTCATACTAGAGTTCGGTGAGAATGAGACAGTTGCTTTGGATAAGTACCTAAAAATATTGCAAGATTTGTGTCTTCCATTATTTAAGAGAACTAAATATTCTATTTAAGTGGAGAAATGCATATTTGAGAAGATATTAGATAATATGGCCTATCTGAATAAAAAAAGAGCATTATTAGCTACATTTGAGCTAGATTGAGAAGATGAAAAGTGGTGGTGTTGGCAGCGTCAGGATAGATTGGGAGATTAACTCAATATAATGGTAAGTTGAGAGGATTTTGTAAAGTTTTTCACATGGTGGCTTGTACTCTTATTCGTTCGAAGACCGATGCAAGATAAATTCATTAAGTTAGTGTAATGAGAGAATAAAATCATGCATTATGAATTAGAGGTCACCGAATTGTCAAGGTAAGTCCTACAACTATTATCTATTGCAGAAGAGAGGTGTTGCAAATTCTTTTCTATATTGAAGGATTCGATCAGATAGCTGTTGGTGCCATTGAGAATTGATGACTACTCAGCGTTGATAGTGGGATAGATGAGTGGAAATCGATTATCAGCTCACCAAAAGCATAAAGATATACATAAGAGGAAGAATATTGATTAAGGAGAGCATGTGAATTAATCAGAGGGATCCATTGGGAAGAAGCCAAAGTTCAGCTCAACTGGATTTAGTTGAGATATGACTCAGAGTATTGTAGTCACTTGTGTTAAATATGAAAGACAACATAAGGGTGAATATTTGATGGGCTCTACCACATACTATTGGTGCTTTCAGCCTTGTCACGTAGCTGGATACTGATCTTCACTTGGCCAAAAAATCTTGGAAGAACAGAAACCAGCTGGAGCTCTTTCTTGGAGGACCGCCCGTGGGCACAGAAGGATAGAGTCTACTGCTTTACCTCCAACTCAGGTTCAACTAAGGCAACCTATTCAACCTTAAGTTTATTTCATTAATGGTAGAGCCTGAAGAACCTGCCATTGATGTTGATATAATTAGGGATTAATGAGTGTTATATTTTATCACATATTACAGGAGTGCCATTATAGTGTTTTTTTTTAGCTGATGTATGTTGTTTTAATTATGTTACCTTGCTTTAGATGTGATGTTATTCTGTATTAAGTTGTTGGGGAAAGTTAGTTGAGTTATCTAGTTTCAGACCTTTATTTTATCATATTCATTTTTCATCTTAATGAATGAGATGTAGAATTCTAGTAAGAAGTGATTTGAGGTTTAGAGTCGATTTGTAAATTTGAGGATGAAATTTTTATAAGGAATGGAATTGTAATAAATAATAAATAAATAAAATTAATAATGTTATTATTATTAAAAATTTCAACCAATGTAGTCATTTCATGTGAGAATGAAGTGCTTCGCAGTTTCATTTTAAAGAGAAGTATCCCATTTGAAGCAAAGAAGGCTCGGAGCGTTTGAGAGCGAGAGAAGGAGAAGAAAAAGAAGCAACAACAGAAGGAGAAGAGAAAGGAAGATGAAAACTTGACTGTGAGGGACAAACTCGAGGGAGGAGAACTGTAGTTTAGGAGAAGGCAACAAAGCAACTTTGATGGTTTCCAATTGGGAGAAGACCAACCCTAGTCGAAGGAAGGAGCGGCTCGTGCATCTGTGTCAAGGCTTTAAGGTGAGCCATGCAAAGAAGACAAAAGACAAAAGTGTCGAATGCTCAGAACTTTAGTGCAGGAGGAGAGCCCGTGCCTTAACCAATCAAAGGATGAAGCGACGATTGTGGTTTAAAGGACGTGAAGAAGGGAGCAGCTTTGTGTGGGAGAATAGAGGACGAAGTGTCGAAGCCGAACACATCAAAGCACTTGAACATAAGTTTCAAGCGGCTCATGCATCAATTGTGAGCAGGGTTTTGCTTATGTGCCGGTAAGTTACCGGCGGTAATGTCTAAACTGGGGTAAAAGGTTAGGATTTGATTTTTCTTAAGTATTTAAGTTTTATTTTTATATTAAACTGAATTTATATAAAAATGTTAAAATGTATTTTTCTATGCAAATAAAAATTAGAAAATAATAAAATGAAAAGAAATTTAAATCTAGGAGCTAATGTTACATTTAATTAATTTAATGCTAATTAACATAATGCTAATAATTATTATTATATGATAAATGAAAGGTAAAATAGAGGTAAATTATCTTTTAATAATAAGATTAACATATAATAAATTATTAATAATTTTTTATTCATTTCACTAGAGGTTTTCATTGGAGATAAGTGAAGAAAACGATTGACAAGAGAATCATTAGTGATTGAAGTGTACTCATATTTTTATGCTATAGGAATATAATTATTTCTTCTAGTCCAAATGCATTTATTGTTATTGTCACTAGTTATATTGAAATTACTGAAATTTCATGATTCATGATTCTGTCAATTTTTTGTTAATATTGTATGGATAATGTGTACTTAACATTTTTTAAGTTATCATATATATTAAATGTTAAATAAGTATATTGACTGCCATGCAAATGTTGATGGAATAATCATTATTAAATAGTGATTTTCATAGTATGTTTGCATTGCATGCTTGGCTAAGTTGGAGCTCATCCTTTTATGATATTAACAAAAGGCTGCTATGGTACCCATGCACGTAAATAGAAAAGATTATTGATATTGATGTATCTTTATTAATACAATTTTAGATGGTGCTACTGTGATGATTGTTCATATATACAATGATATATATATATATATATATATATGTTACTGATGTGCTAAAACACATTAAATATTATGCACTATCGTGGAAAATCATATATGAAAAAGTAAGCTCTCTATTACTTTTATATTGGTTTATATTGTCTCTGACTAGCATAAAAGTCGTTCTACTTTTATTACGTAACTATAGTTTAAGAGTACGAGTATTCATTGACTAGGTCACTGTTATTTTAAACTAATATTTAGGAAGATGAATAACAGAGTATAAAATGTTTATAAAAAAGGTAAACATCCCTAAATGAAGTAAATTTAACTGTATTGTTTTAATTTACTTTCATTAATGGTTCTATCATTTGTTAAATATTACTTATTGAAAATGAATATAGAAAAAATTGTTTTTCACTGTTCACTCGTTTGTACCTGCCTTGGTTAACTCTAAGCCTCTAGCCGGGTCGTGACACTTACAACTAATTCAAAATTCGAACTATCGAAATCTTTCATTATTGGTGAAAATGAGGAGTTTGAAGCAGAAAAAGTTTNGAAGACTGTTATGGTACCCATGGACGTAAATGGAAAAGGTTATTGATATTGATGTATCTTCATTAATACAATTTTAGATAGTGCTACTGTGATGATTGTATATATATACAATGATATATATATGTTACTGATGTGCTAAAACACATTAAATATTATGTACTATCGTGGAAAATCATAAATGAAAAAGTAAGCTGTCTATTACTTTTATATTGGTTTATATTGTCTCTGACTAGCATAAAAATCGTTCCACTTTTATTACGTAACTATAGTTTAAGAGTACGAGTATTCATTGACTGGATCACTGTTGTTTTAAACTAATATTTAGGAAGATGAATAACATAGTATAAAATGTTTATAGAAAAGGTAAACATCCCTAAATGAAGTAAATTTAATTTTATTGTTTTAATTTACTTTCATTAATGTTTCTATCATTTGTTAAATGTTACTTTTTGAAAATGAATATAGAAAAATTTGTTTTCAATGTTCAATCGTTTGTACCTGCCTTGGTTAACTCTAAGCCTCTAGCCGGGTCATGACACTTACAGCTAATTCAAAATTCGAACTATCGAAATCTTTCATTATTGGTGAAAATGAGGAGTTTGAAGCGGAAAAAGTTTTTCGTGAGGCATTTCCTTAACCCTAAGCACTTTAGAAGGCTTATTTTACTATTCCTTAATGTGCTAAAGCTTCATTTTGTGGTGTTGAACTCCATCTGCTCCTCTGACAGGAACAACACAGCTCTAAGTTATTTTTGGAATCCTTCATCACCTCCTTCTGAAATATGAGAAATTGGCATATGGGCACTCTTTTATTGTTATCATGCTTTGTTGTTTTTGTGCTGTCATGTTTTGATTGTTTTTAATTATAGGACTTATTTTTCTTATTTTCCTTGCATCTTTACTATTGCAGTTTAAAATTTTTAAACTATTTGTTTAATTGAGATTGTTGTTTCTCCTGTAATATGGCCTATCCTGCAAATTTAAGACATTTTGTTCGTGCACTCATTTACATGGTCTTATCAGCTTGCTATCCATTATTGGAGCTATTGCTGAGCTTTAACATTTTAAAATAATCAAAATTTCAGTTTGCCCAACCAACAAACTTAACTACAATTCTGTTCAGCATGGTTTAGTTATAGGTAAAGTTTATTAGGTTCAAATTTCCAAATTTGAAATCCAAATATCAGTCAGATTTACCAATATGTTAACCGGTCCATCTAAATTGATTGAATACATATCCCTAATGACAATATTTATCAAATGATATGCTAATGATAGATTATGTTAATCTTCTTGTTCCATGGGCTATAAATCAGTTTTTGATTTCTAGTCTGTCATTTGATTATTTATTTTCATTTCTGGTTGTAATATAATGTTAATATCATTTGATTTTTAGAAATTTAAAACACAATGTTGTTGTTGTTATGATGATTATGATGATGATGATCATCATCATCATCATCATCATCATTACAATATTATTATTATGATTATGATTATTATTATTATGATTATGATTATTATTACCATTATTATTATTATTATGATTATTATTATTATTATTATTATTATTATTATTATTATTATTATCATTATTATTATTATTATGATGATGATTATTATTATTATGATTATGATTATGACATTTCTATTTATTAATTGCTTAGGAGGATCCTTCATAAAAATTCTTGTGGTCTGATTCTAAATTAATCTCTCTTTTATTCGTGAATAGTCTTATTAATCTTCCTTTTATTCGTGAATAGTCTTTCTGCATGAACTATTAATCCATTTTTTAATCCTGTACTAGGTTTTTGATATTTTAAAGTGTTCACTAGCTGCCTTTGGGCTTTATAATATGATTTTAGTTATTCCTTCTTAATGTAGAAGAACGTATGTTTAAGGTTTGCTAATAAAGATCTACAATGCGGTACATGAAAAGTATGCAGGCCCATGAATTTGTAAATCATAGACATTTAATTTTGACAATCCTTAGTTACATCTTCAGGTTTCAGGTTCGCTATTGCAAACGTAGAAGAAATGCATAAATTGTGCAGACAGATCCATAGTGGCCCATGAATTTGTAAATCATAGACATTTAATTTTGACAATCCTTAGTTACATCTTCAGGTTTAAGGTTCGCTATTGCAAACGTAGAAGAAATGCATAAATTGTGCAGACAGATCCATAGATTTTAAATGTTTAATTTCAACAACTTTTTAGTTTTTATGAAACAGTAAATGCAGAGAAATGTATACATATAATAATTCAATGGGATACTACTAAATAATAGAGTATAGAAATTTGAAAGCATCAGATTCATTTAATCAATTAAAAATCATAACATCATATATATCCAGATTATATCAAATTTGAAGAGAATTAATTGCACACGCAAGCCAAAATTATTAGTAGAGAAGTAGAAGGAAGATTAGCCTTAAGTGAAGCCTCTCTCTCACTCTCTCTCTCTCTCTCTCTCTCTCTCACACACACACACACACACACACACACACACATATACATATAT
>JXCR01148994.1:330829-345427 GCA_002079205.1 Phalaenopsis hybrid cultivar
ATATATATATATATATATTATTTCGAGCTAAAACGAGCCGAACACAAGAGAACAAAGAGTCGTTCGTGTTCGGCTCGTTTATAATAGAGCTTTAAAAATTTGTTCTTATTCGGCTCGTTTACTTAACGAACGAGTCGAACACAAACTACTTAACGAGCTGTTCGCGAACAACGAGCTTTTTTGACTGCCCTAGCTATGTATCATCCTATTTTATTAGCTATTAATAGTGTCATTCTAATTGGTTATTATGCTTGGAATTCGATTATTATGTTTTAAAATTAACAATTTATGTAATTTATTTGATGTATTTGTATTTGTTTTGTATTAAAATAATTAAATACATTTTTTATGTTCCTTTCTAGAAAAAACAAAATTATAAGATTCTTGCGCTGCAAATTTTTCTTTATAGATGCATAATTTGGAAATATATTTTTATTTTTAGTTCATGAAAGAAACTGTTCATTGATAAAACTAAATAATATAATGTTACTGAAAAAAATAATAATAATTATATATATATATATATATAGATGCTAAAAAAATTTATGACGTTACATGCATTTACTTATCCTTTTAACATGCGGGCGATCCTACGTGTGATATGGGTTGCTGAGGCGTTTATAATTTCTATTGGACCGGCAGATTTATGCATTGCAAATAAATTAAAAATTATAATTTTGGATATCAGAATTTTTGAATAAAAGATGGGGGCATTTGATTATTGGCAGTTAGAAGAGTGCAATTGGACTTTAATGATAAATAAATTTAGTCGAACAATGGTAGAAGAGTAGTTATAGTTGAGACAAATGTAGATGGGCAACATAGACCCGAAAATCATGGAGAATGGAGATAGTTTTGCGATGGTGGTGAGATAATTTGCAACCAAGCAACAGAGGTTGGATTATTTTAGTTGCTGTTAATGGCTACAGTATAGTAGATAGAATATTGTAGTTAAGAAATAATAATTAGTTGATTGTAGTTAGGCGATAATATCTGGGTGTTTATAGTCAAGGGAATCATTGATGGTCGTCGACGATGGCCTAGCAGGTATGTGAGTATTCATAATTAGGTGATGCTAACTAGAAGGTTGTAATAAGGTAATGGTAAAGTTTAGCAATTGTGCTCGAGGTTGTGGTTGGGTAATAATCACAATGTGACAACTAGAAGTCCATATGTTGATGACATTGATTAAGTCATTATAGTTTGCCTTTGTTGATCAAGTGATCATAATTAAGTGATGGTTGTNTAAACCTTAGTTACATATTGAGGTTTAAGCTTTGCTAATGAAAACCTAGATGAAATGTATAAATTTTGCGGACACATCCAAATATTTTAAACGTTTAATTTTGACAATTTTGTTGCTTTTTATGAAACAATAAATGCAGAGAAATGCATACATATAATAATTCAATGGGATTCTACTAGAAATAGAGTATAGAAATTTGGAAGCATCAAATTCATTTAATCAATTAAGAAGCATAACATCTCACATATCCAGCTTATATCAAATTTAAAGAGAATTAATTGAACAGGCAAGCCAAATTAATAGTAGAGAAGTAGAAGTAAGATTAACACTAAATGAAGCCTCTCATTTGTACTAGAAAATAACCTCTCTTGAAAATCCTCTGGTTTTCAATTTTCAAAGGACGAACTAGATGAAGTTACACATTTTACTTGAAATTTTATTCAACAGTAATTTATTTTGATTTTACATGCTCCATATCTCTTTTACAATTAAAAAATAATAATCAATAAATTACTGAAAGACTGTCAACAATGGACGTTATTCCTTTATTTTTTTTAATTATTTCCATGTCAACATTCCACGTCTATATTAATTACCTGCATCATTTAACCAAAAATCTATCGAAACCCATTGAAATCCTGCTATATACTCACATGTATGCCTGTTGTTGATTTTTCCTTCCAGTACCTTTGGTGGTAAAAAAATGTTATTAGAGTATGAAAAGTTGCATATCATAGCGCTTCCTAAACCATCCAACATCAAACTTCAGTTCCTAACTCCCACATCTGAGGCAAAGGAATGCAAGAACCATTAAAATACAGAAGGTCATTGAGCTATCCTCATTAATATATCAGCTAGAAAAGGTCAACTATAACTTTTTTTTTTGTTATTTTTCTTCCAATAAATTATGGTGTAGCTCTTAATTTTCCTATAGAACTATCCTCGAATCACCACCTTTATAAACTCTCTTTGTTATTCATTCTCAATAATGGATATAATTTCTATTCCAATAATAGCTTCATACATAAATTTTATATGTTGGATGTGAATGCAAACAGAGAAGATGAATACAAATCATTGATTGGGAGTTCATGATATAAAACCAAATCAGATATATTAAAGTATAGGTGAATGCAAAATTGTTTGATCTTGCATGTATTTGTATGACCTTTTATTGTTTTATTTTTTGCTATTAGTTACTATCTTATCACTTGATTTGAATTCCAAATTTCCTATTCACATCTTCATAAGACTTGTAATTGTCACAAATAAAAGTAAGTTTCCTGCTATTACTTCCCTACAAATCATGCAAATGATTAATGAATGATATAGTATGATTGGTTGTTTCTAGTAATACTAATATAATTATAATATGCTTTCTGTTGACCACATCTTCATTAATCTTTGTAGGATGACATGATGAGAAGCACTTAAAATTGATATTTATTTAGCTCAATAAATTTTTTTTGATAATAATTATAAAACATAATATAACATAAATATCATATTTTGGACAGTCTCCTTGAAGATAAGCAATAAAATGATTTAAATATTAGCTTTGATAAATTATGTATTTTTTGTTTTGATTTGGGAGAAAAATATTCGTGTCATTCTTTCGTTGAACACAACTATATTGAATAAGAGATTTAGTATGTTGGTGCAATTTTATTATCTCTACAAGATTCTTTTTAAAAAATTTAAAGCGGAAATAGTAAGAACAAAAAACAAATCAATATCAACTTGATTTTTTGTTGGGTTATTTTAATTGGATACTTCCTCCGAAGTTTCATTTTTAGATTCCTTAATTAATTTATCGATCTAAACAAATAAAATTTACTATGAAACTTGAGAATGGATTTGGATTATATTGAGGTTTAGGTTAAAAGTTAATCTCATGTTCTAGGTTAGTTTGAAATTCATATTCCCAATAAGTTAAACATTTCAATAGTCCCGATTTCAATTTTTTAACTCTTGTTCAAATTTAGATTCAGATTCCTGAACACATTCTAGTGACTCTCGTATTACATATCCATATTTAATAGGATCAATAGTAGAAGCATGTTGTGATTCTAATTCAGTTCTATATTCAATTGATCTTTAAAAAAATATTCATGATATGTAAATTTATTACAATAACACAAATCTTTTATCCCACTAAGTGGGATCATCTACATTAATCCTTTTTCTCCATTGTGTCCTACTGATAGTCATGTTCATTTAATTCTAATAGATTAAGATCATGTTTTATACATTATTTCCAATTATCTTTAGGTCTTCCTTTGCCTTTCTTAACATAAGTCAAATCCAAACATTTAATTTCCTAGCCGGATCATCAGATGGTCGACATTTAATGTAGCCAAACCATCTGACGACTCTCTCTTCCTCCATTGGAGCTACACCAACTCTATGACGAATATATTCATTTCACATTTTTTCTCCAAGTGTCAACCTAAGCATTTTCATCTCAGAAACACTTAACTTTGTTTTTATTCTTCTCTTTTAAAGTTCAAAAAAAAATGAAATATAATTTTATTAATTGTATCAAATTGTTCCATAGATGATTCTAGTGTTCGTGCTAGTTTAAAAAGTATTACATGAGCTGCTAATAATTTTTCTTTAGAGATATGAAACACACACGCAATAATCCTAACAAGAGGATTGTAAAATTTTTAAAAACTAATGCCCTGTATGAAACATCATCATCAAATATTCTTGGAGAATGTTAGCTTAAATTATATTTAATCTCATATCTAAGACCCCCAAAAAAAAACTTTTATCTAAGACTTTTAATGAAATAGCTAGTGATGATAAGTAATATATATTCACCTTGTTTAAAGCTCTTAAATTAGTTATACAATTGATTTCTATAATCACTAAATAGCAAATAAGTTTGTATTATATCAACTTCTTTTATTTTTGTTGTATTTGCAATATTTGCTAAAAATATTCTTGTATATGACATTAGCTTTGTTTAGCATATCGAACTAATTGAAAAGTGTACATATAATTTTTGAAGAGATCTTCAAAAAATCTATCCAATTTACTTGTTATCACATCAAAATAAGTGACAATTTGACGCAACCATGGACTCCTAGCAACATCTTCATTCTCAATGTGTAATGTGAGAATCACCATTGTTCACAATTTTCGTGGAGAAATAAGCTTGTTTAAATATTAACAAAATTGACTTTTTCAATCTTTTTATGATCTTATGCCCAAATCACGTTCGAAGTTGATTTGATTCATCTCTTGCTTCATCTGATTTCAATATCATAATTCCGTACTCTATTAGATTCCAATACCCATTTCTTACTTTTGTAAAGGTGGTATTCTTTGTTGATTACATATACTACATAATGATAAACCAAAATCAATGGATTTGTTATTGCCAATATCTATGATGCTTAATTTACTTATAAACCAGAACACTGTGAAATGTTCAGGTTCTGTAGGGGTATGATCATTGAATCTTTCCTTATACAACAACAACGACAACATCAAGCCTTTATCCCACTATGTGGGGTCAGCTACATGAATCCTTTCTCCATTGCGTCCTATTGAGTGTCATATTTTTATTTAATTCTAATAAATTAAGATTGGATTTTTCCCTATAGTCAGAGTAATTCTTCCAATCTTATTGTGGAGATTCAACTATTTCAACGTTGTACTTTTTGATATTTTTTGGTAAAATTTTGTAGTAAACATTATTACTGGTTTGTCAACAATGCAATTTTTAATTTATATAGTTCACTCACTAATAGGAGTGACAATAAAATGTTAGAATGATTTACATGTTGGGATTTGATAATGAATTAAGTTATGAACGTGTTGTGTTTATTGCTACGCTTAATTTTTTTTATTATTATTATATTTTTGTGACTTGATGGCTTATTATGATGACTTTTCCAATTAACGCTTTCGATTGTAGATTTTATGCTTCTCAATTTATTCATATAGAATGAATCTTTATTAACAATTCTTATTAAGTTCCAAAAGATTAGGTTATAATAAATGAACCAAGCTAAATATAGTACTGTTTGATTCAAGCATCTTTTATTTATTTTGTTATTCACCCGAGACATAACATTACCCAAGTTAAGGTATCTTTATCAAAATTATTTATTTATTTTGTCATCAATCTTTTGAGTTCTAGTGGAACTTACTCTAAGATGTATGTGTGATACTTAATTTTAAATTAAAAGTTTCGCCATCTATTAGATATGTTTAATAATTATTCATAAAGATTGGCACACTTAGAATTTTTAATATTTTCAAAGTCAAATACTAATTTAAAAAATACTAATAAAGGAATTATATAATATAGTACAATGTAACGATTATATTCTCATGATTATCCATCACACAGTCGCCTCGAATAATATAATTTAATTTAAAGACATTAAACTGCTATTAAACAAGTTAATACATAAGCTTAAATTAGCATCTTATTGAATTCTTATTGAGTCACATTCACGGACTAAGCAGGATCATGTTCAGACTTATTTATTTATATCAAGTTTCGTAGATTATTTTTAAACTTACTCAATTAGGTAAGTAAACAGACATGCACAAACTTATCTACAATAATATTGATCTATTCATTGAGCATATTGGTTTGCTTACACTCCTACATAAAATTATAAATATGGTATTAAATTGATGATAACATGTTTTAATGTAATTATTCTATCACATTGTCTTGATTATTTATTTTATCATGTCACTTGATAGCATGATTACCTATTCATATAATATAATTATATCTTTTCATTGTTGCTAGTGAAGATTTTTGAAAGAGTAACAGTTTTTGCTTGACCTTTTTTTCTTTGTTGCATTAATGAAGTTTTCTGACAAGTCTATAAGCGCCACACGGCCGACAACTTTTTTTTTTCTGGTAAACCTATCTTGAAGAAAACTCTATCAACGTGAGGTTTAGTGCTCGTATTCGTATCATTTTATGATAAGGTGAAAAGTCGAAAAATTAACCTGAAATGCCTTTGAAATAATTTATTGTGATACAAAATGAGAAATTTTTATAATTAGATCAATTTCATCTTGAAACAATTATGGGATGTACATTTTTCTGGTAGTGCTAACATTATATATTCAAGCACTCTACAGGAGCAGATATATTTTTGTGAAAAGTTGCTTAAAAGATGCTTCCTTTTCTATTTAAATGGATAAATAAAGACTTCTTCACTCGTGTTAGACTATAGTTAAACTATAAACTCACATTATGAACCTTTAAATCTGAGTTAGCTTTCTCTAAATGTTGTTGAACAATAGAAATTCATGGACAATTTATTGTTGTGAATCTGCTCTCAATGCCGAATTTCTTTTTCATGGATAGTTCACCATGAATTTGATCTCCAAAGCACAAGGAAAACTATCTCCGTGCCTAAAATACAAGAGCTATATTCCCAAAAATTGATTTTATTTATCCAGCCATCATGATAGGTATTACATGACTATAAATAGCGCAAATGATGAATCTAGAGACCTATGGAGTTTTGCGTTGAATGTTAAAAGGTTCTTTAGGATTCATTCATTGCTTTTCTAGAAAAAAGATGATTGTTTCCAATAAATGGCAGTGGCATGGGCTTGATTCATACATGGGAATAGGAAAGGACTTGAATTTTGAGTGTTCTGTCTTTGTTTTTGTTGTTTAATTTTTATTATTGTAAGTTGAATCTCATCGAGTTAATAAAAACTATTTACTAATATTTAAAAGTTTGATATGTAATGAAAAAAATAGTCAAAATATGAAATATTTATTGTACAGATAGTTGCCTGGGTTTGGATCCAAGGAGATTTGGTTAAGTTGTGGGTGACGATAAGGGGTTGGACTATTGGCTAGCCAGTGTTGTTTACCTCATTCTTCAATTCATGCTTTTGATTCTCTTAGCCTTAGTTGCATATAAACTAAGCTTTTACAAAATGTCTTAAAAATAAATTTAGTGTTGACTATATTTCCACTATAAGATTTACTTGTTAAAAAAAAAAAAATTATCACCAACATTATCAACCTTATCCCAACAATTTGGGTTCGATGATATGAATCCTCATCCTTTATTCATTCCTGGTGAGTTTTGCATGAGTATTAGACTCATTTTACACTTCATTTACTAGCCATCCATCTTGTTTTCTTTTTAATATTTCAATTAATATTCTCATTTTTTTTAAGCTCAAATTATTTACCAATGACTTTTCACTGCCCAACGTTCAAATCCACCAACGTGTTATGTGCATAATTATTGTTTTCAAGTTCTGAGATGTTTTCTTCGTTATTTTACTTTTGTGGCACTTCATTTAAATCAGTCTGAACCTACATATATTTATCTCCATTATTTATGCATAAAAAGTCTAAGATATTTAAAGAATCACTAACAAGTATCATTTAATCTTTTATTAATATCAGATGATAATCAATAATGCGGCACTGATTAATATTAGATGTATACGCCTGGTGTTCTCAGCCTTTTTGTGAAGCATTCATCAATAATCTTTACTAGTACAATCTTATGATATTATGTTTGTTTTAAAGACCTTCCATGTTCATTTTTATCTATGTTTTATTTATCAATATTATTAGTAATATTATTACTAATTCCCATCATCTTTATTTTAATGCGTTGCCTGTTCGGTAAACGAATATCACAGTGGCAAGGAGACCGAGTTTCATATAGAACCTGAGATAACTTTGGAGTTGATGATGGCCGCAAATTATCTTCACACTTAGGAAATTTGTCTCCTATTTTTATAACAGTGTTGGACAATTTGCCTGTATTCATGCTCATCTCACAGTTGATCGAAACTTGATAAATGTCTGCTCCATAGTTGAGAAATCTGTCTTACAGTGATTATAGGGCTGCTTTACATGTATGTTNTTAAGTGTTGGACAATTTGCCTGTATTCATGCTCATCTCACAGTTGATCGAACCTTGATAAATGTCTGCTCCATAGTTGAGAAATCTGTCTTACAGTGATTATAGGGCTGCTTTACATGTATGTTCCACCTTGACAAATATTTCCAAGGCCTCATTGTGTAATATGTTGATCTTTCAGGCCAGAACATAAGATTAACTGCAAAATTGCTCTTTTGTCTAGACTTTTTTTTTTATTAACCCCTTCCTGCAGTTAATGAAACTTTGTTTCGGTGATTTTTCTGCTCCACTTTTTAATGGAGTTTTTACTAACATTTCTTTCATCATAAATGTAAATATTCGTATTTATTTAATAGATTCTTTACTGTTATATCATTGTATTTGTTATCATACTATTTAATTTTGAAGTATTAGCTGTATATAGGGCTGTAAACGAGCGAGCTCAGACTTGGCTCATGTTCGACTCGTTCGAAACTGCTCATGTTCGAAATCAACTTGTGTTCGAAATTGACTCGTGAACAGTGTGCTCTTGTTCGGCTCGTTAAAATTAAACTGATAAAAATAGGTGTAAAGTGTTGGATTCGAACCTGGATCAAATTTACGCAAAAGAAGCCACTAACCACGTTACCACACGTGATATTATATTTTAAACTTAGATATAAATATATATAATANGTGTGTTCTTGTTCGGCTCGAAATTGACTCGTTAAAATTAAATTGATAAAAATATATGTAAAGTTTCAAATGTATGCAAAAGAAGCTACTAACTACGTTACCACACGTGATATTATATTTTAAACTTAGATATATATATATATAATATNACTCATGTTTGACTCGTTCGAAACTGCTCATGTTCGAAATCAACTTGTGTCCGAAATTGACTCGTGAACAGTGTGTTCTTGTTCGGCTCGTTAAAATTAAACTGATAAAAATAGATGTAAAGTGTTGGATTCGAACCTGGATCAAATGTATGCAAAAGAAGCCACTAACCACGTTACCACACGTGATATTATATTTTAAACTTAGATATAAATATATATAATANCTTTTTTTCTTTGTTGCATTAATGAAGTTTTCTGACAAGTCTATAAGCGCCACACGGCCGACAACTTTTTTTTTTCTGGTAAACCTATCTTGAAGAAAACTCTATCAACGTGAGGTTTAGTGCTCGTATTCGTATCATTTTATGATAAGGTGAAAAGTCGAAAAATTAACCTGAAATGCCTTTGAAATAATTTATTGTGATACAAAATGAGAAATTTTTATAATTAGATCAATTTCATCTTGAAACAATTATGGGATGTACATTTTTCTGGTAGTGCTAACATTATATATTCAAGCACTCTACAGGAGCAGATATATTTTTGTGAAAAGTTGCTTAAAAGATGCTTCCTTTTCTATTTAAATGGATAAATAAAGACTTCTTCACTCGTGTTAGACTATAGTTAAACTATAAACTCACATTATGAACCTTTAAATCTGAGTTAGCTTTCTCTAAATGTTGTTGAACAATAGAAATTCATGGACAATTTATTGTTGTGAATCTGCTCTCAATGCCGAATTTCTTTTTCATGGATAGTTCACCATGAATTTGATCTCCAAAGCACAAGGAAAACTATCTCCGTGCCTAAAATACAAGAGCTATATTCCCAAAAATTGATTTTATTTATCCAGCCATCATGATAGGTATTACATGACTATAAATAGCGCAAATGATGAATCTAGAGACCTATGGAGTTTTGCGTTGAATGTTAAAAGGTTCTTTAGGATTCATTCATTGCTTTTCTAGAAAAAAGATGATTGTTTCCAATAAATGGCAGTGGCATGGGCTTGATTCATACATGGGAATAGGAAAGGACTTGAATTTTGAGTGTTCTGTCTTTGTTTTTGTTGTTTAATTTTTATTATTGTAAGTTGAATCTCATCGAGTTAATAAAAACTATTTACTAATATTTAAAAGTTTGATATGTAATGAAAAAAATAGTCAAANGTCATTGCTTTTCTAGAAAAAGATGATTGTTTCCAATAAATGGCAGTGACATGGGCTTGATTCATACATGGGAATAGGAAAGGACTTGAATTTTGAGTGTTTTGTCTTTGTTTTTGTTGTTTAATTTTTATTATTGTAAGTTTAATCTCATCGAGTTAATAAAAACTATTTACTAATATTTAAAAGTTTGATATGTAATGAAAAAAATAGTCAAAATATGAAATATTTTATGTACAGATAGTTGCCTGGGTTTGGATCCAAGGAGATTTGGTTAAGTTGTGGGTGACGATAAGGGGTTGGACTATTGGCTAGCCAGTGTTGTTTACCTCATTCTTCAATTCATGCTTTTGATTCTCTTAGCCTTAGTTGCATATAAACTAAGCTTTTACAAAATGTCTTAAAAATAAATTTAGTGTTGACTATATTTCCACTATAAGATTTACTTGTTAAAAAAAAAAAAATTATCACCAACATTATCAACCTTATCCCAACAATTTGGGTTCGATGATATGAATCCTCATCCTTTATTCATTCCTGGTGAGTTTTGCATGAGTATTAGACTCATTTTACACTTCATTTACTAGCCATCCATCTTGTTTTCTTTTTAATATTTCAATTAATATTCTCATTTTTTTTAAGCTCAAATTATTTACCAATGACTTTTCACTGCCCAACGTTCAAATCCACCAACGTGTTATGTGCATAATTATTGTTTTCAAGTTCTGAGATGTTTTCTTCGTTATTTTACTTTTGTGGCACTTCATTTAAATCAGTCTGAACCTACATATATTTATCTCCATTATTTATGCATAAAAAGTCTAAGATATTTAAAGAATCACTAACAAGTATCATTTAATCTTTTATTAATATCAGATGATAATCAATAATGCGGCACTGATTAATATTAGATGTATACGCCTGGTGTTCTCAGCCTTTTTGTGAAGCATTCATCAATAATCTTTACTAGTACAATCTTATGATATTATGTTTGTTTTAAAGACCTTCCATGTTCATTTTTANAATTAATGTTCTCATTTTTTTAAGCTCAAATTATTTACCAATGACTTTTCACTGCCCAACGTTCAAATCCACCAATGTGTTATGTGCATAATTATTGTTTTCAAGTTCTGAGATGTTTTCTTCGTTATTTTACTTTTGTGGCACTTCATTTAAATCAGTCTGAACCTACATATATTTATCTCCATTATTTTTGCATAAAAAGTCTAAGATATTATCATTTAATGTTTTATTAATATCAGATGATAATCAATAATGCGGCACTGATCAATATTAGATGTATACGCCTGGTGTTCTCAGCCTTTTTGTGAAGCAATCATCAATAATCTTTACTAGTACAATCTTATGATATTATGTTTGTTTTAAAGACCTTCCATGTTCATTTTTATCTATGTTTTATTTATCAATATTATTAGTAATATTATTACTAATTCCCATCATCTTTATTTTAATGCGTTGCCTGTTCGGTAAACGAATATCACAGTGGCAAGGAGACCGAGTTTCATATAGAACCTGAGATAACTTTGGAGTTGATGATGGCCGCAAATTATCTTCACACTTAGGAAATTTGTCTCCTATTTTTATAACAGTGTTGGACAATTTGCCTGTATTCATGCTCATCTCACAGTTGATCGAAACTTGATAAATGTCTGCTCCATAGTTGAGAAATCTGTCTTACAGTGATTATAGGGCTGCTTTACATGTATGTTCCACCTTGACAAATATTTCCAAGGCCTCATTGTGTAATATGTTGATCTTTCAGGCCAGAACATAAGATTAACTGCAAAATTGCTCTTTTGTCTAGACTTTTTTTTTTATTAACCCCTTCCTGCAGTTAATGAAACTTTGTTTGGGTGATTTTTCTGCTCCACTTTTTAATGGAGTTTTTACTAACATTTCTTTCATCNTTGGCTCGATCTACCATTCCCGTCAGTTCGACAGATCGGCTGTCACCGGCTTGATCGACCTTTACCTTGTTCAATGGATCGACCATCATGGAAATTTTTTATTTATTTGGGACCATTATAGATCTCGAAAGATTCCTATCTAAATGATCAAATACGACATTCAAAGAATAAAATATTATCTTGAAATAGAGAGATTTTACCTTAGAATTGATTTAGTCATTTGAATATGATGAATCCTTGGGGTCTACAAAACATGGATTCTTCCCTTACCTTACGTGTATAAGTTATGATTTATTTTGATATTGGGGTCCTATTCTTATAAGGGCAAACCCTCTAAGTTAACTACATCTTTAGAACTGTTAGCTCTAAAGAAAATCGCTCGACTAATATGATAAGTTGAGTTGCTAAAGATCTGACTTTCATAATTGGAGGGTCTAAATTGGAATAATTAAGCTTTAAGAGATGGGACTTATAGTTTGATGATGAAATGTCATGGGAAAGGCCTGAGATATAGGGATTGAACCACCGTATGAAGGGAATTTATATCCAAAGTGTTGTTTGAATAGTTTTGGAAAAGGGTTGATAATGAGTTTGAACCGAGTTTTATTTAACTTGAAATTGAACTGAATTTGAAGTGAGACTTGAAGTGAGTTTGAGGTCGAATGATGATTCAAAAATACTTGATTTGACTGATGAAGGTGATTGAATATCCTAAGGTAAGGATAAAGTCACTTAGAAAATGATTTCTATATAAAATATGAAACTCCAGTCTCTTAAAGGAATTCTATAGGTGGACTAATCTAAATTATATGAATAACGTCCCCGGTCAAAATGCTCATGACTTTTCATCATCTCAAGAGCATTGGTATCCGTCGACTATGACCAGCTTCATAACCACGAATCCTCATAGAATGTCGAAGTATGGAGGATTTGTAGTTTCGAAGCAGTCTAAAGTACCTTTATCAGTAACCACGAGTTACTTCATTTTAATGTATTCCATCTAGTCTGAAGGGGTAGGTTTGTTATTTTGCATGTCCTAGTCCTTAACACTAACTAGGTACCTGAACTAACTAATGCTTTTATACTCAGATTAACCTGGGGTAAGTGTGTGGCCCATTGTTTGGTGTATAAGTTAGCTATCCAAAGTTAATGTCAGATCTATCTAGGTTTAGTTATCATTTTGTTTTCTTGGTGCATTTTGGATATTTATTTAAATTTTAATATTTGAAAATATCTAAGTTAGTTAGCCTTGCTGACTTTAGGGAATTAACTTCAAGTACGACATTTCGACATAGAGTTGGATAGTGACTGACTCAAGTGAGTGGTTACATAGATATAACCCTATCCTAGTTTTACTCAGCCGAGTTGTCATTATTGTTGGGCACGGATGCAGACCAACCAAAATTGACAAGAGAAAAAGGAAGGAAAAAAATACCATGTTAGTGTGTGAAAAGTTGGACTAAGAAAAAGTTTGTTAAGATTTTTACTTTAACTCAGAATTATCAACTTAAAGGATTAATTCTCAAGACCAACCTTGACTAGCCTGGAATTAATCAACCTGATCACATTTTGTTGGTGTCGTGTAGGGCATACTCCAACTCCCAATTGACCAAAGTCAAACTTGTGGAGGGTTTTAATGGGANTCACTGTGACGCTTGAAGTGTGGGGCTGCCAATATATTAACAATGGTCTCTAGCCCTCCTTAGGCAAAGATCTAGGTAGCAGTCATATCTATTTAGAAGACTTTGCATGGTAGGCAAGAAACTAAGAAATAGTGGAGAGAGGAGAAGAGGAAGAGAGCTCATGTTTCACATTGTTTCTAGCACACCAAATAAACCACAAAGTTATATAAGGAATGAGATGCATTGTTCTGTCCGATGAACCACAAGATTGCCAAATAAGTAAGCAATCTTCCATATTAAGCCAAGTAAAAATTTTCAAATAAAAAATCCTTCCCAAACTATGCCATATATCCCTAGCAAAGGGACAAAAGGAATATAAATGTGAAGCACTTTCATGGGAGCATTTACATAAACAACATTGTGAGGCCAACTGTGGGCCTTTGAGTTTTAAGATGTCATCAAAAGGAAATAACTGTAAAAATTCCTCCATAAAAAAAAGAGATGGGGAGAGATATTTATCAAAATGATGTAACTTATCGTAAATCATTTTAAAGATGTAAACTTTTTGTCTTAATTTCCAGTGAGGGTTGTCTTTAACATTATTGTATATAGGAATCATAGAGATTTGTGGGGCTGCATTACCTACCAATTCACGTAAAATCGGTAGATTTCATTGCCCTTCAACAACAACATCAGAAATCGATATATGAGGATGAGAAGGGATAAGAGGAGAGTAACCCAAGAAATCAAACCCCCAATTATCATGCAAAAAGGAAATATTACCATCATCAATTTCCCAAAAAAATGAAACTAGTAGCCTCATTTCATCCCTTTAAAATCGCTTTCCAGATTTTAGAATCACCAATTTTCCATTGAACAATAGAAGGATGGTTAGCCATGCAATATTTATGTAAGAAAAATTAAGCCC
>JXCR01148997.1:29525-40885 GCA_002079205.1 Phalaenopsis hybrid cultivar
CGCGGGCTGACTGGATCCTCGGATCCGTCGAAAAGCCACGCGGCGCGCTCCTACTCGACGCTGCCTTCTGACTCAGCTGCCACGCGTCCCGCTGTATCGTCCCGGATGATCATCCGGCTTGATCTCCGCCGTCCATTCAATACACGCGAGGATGGACGACATCCGTTCATCGTCCCCGATGGCCTTAACCGAGAGCCATCCATTTTAAAATCTTAATATCTCTCTCATTTCTTAATGGATTTTGATGATAATTTTTTTTAAAATGTTCGTCTTGAAGAGACGAATACATCTATATAGTAAACATGCTATGAAATCAANTGAGGTCAGAGAACCTAGAGATTTAACATTTTATGATTTGGAACATTTCCTTGAGTTTAATATTTTATGATTTTTAATTATTTAAAATAATTAAAAATAACCTAAAAATCAAGTTTTTATTTTAAATATATTTTTATTTTTATTAAATNATAATTAAAAATAACCTAAAAATCAAGTTTTTATTTTAAATAAATTTTGATTTTTATTAAATCCCTCTGATATCAGAGAACTCTAAAAACTAAGTTTGGTAATTTTTGGAATTATATTTTGATTTTTAAAAATCATTTAAGTTTCAATTATGATGGTCACTTTTAAAAATCAATTAAAAATATTAAATGATCTCAAACTGACTTGAAATTTTTATGGTGAATTCTTTGACTCATGAGCCACAGTAGAGAACAAAAATCAAGTGATTTTGATCTCTGTGTGCTTCAAATTAAATGTTTTAAGCAAATTAGAGTTTGCTCAAAACAGTGATGTTTTAATTCTTAACAATTATGAAATTATTTTTTAAGACTACTCTGGTCATAGGAAACTTAGATGAATTTTTGTAGAATTTTCTAAGCCACATATAATTTTCTATAATTATTTGAATAGAAAATACATAAAAACTTAGAAAATTAAGATCTTTGTCAGACCTCCTATGTCTTTGGACGGGTGCATCAAAACTTAGAAAATTAAGATCTGTGTCTAGAGATCTCCTATGTCTTTGGAAAAATGCTTAATCAAAACTTAGAAAATTAAGATCTATGTCTAAAGATCTCCTATGTCTTTGGAAAAATGCTTTAGAACTTAGAAAATTAAGATCTCTGTCTAGAGATCTCCTATGTCTTTGGAAAAATGCTTAAATCTAGGGATCTCCTATGTCTTTGGAAAAATGTTCAAATTATTCACCTAGACAGAGGCTACAAAGACCTCCTATGTCTTTGGACGGGTGCATCAAAACTTAGAAAATTAAGATCTGTGTCTAGAGATCTCCTATGTCTTTGGAAAAATGCTTAATCAAAACTTAGAAAATTAAGATCTATGTCTAAAGATCTCCTATGTCTTTGGAAAAATGCTTTAGAACTTAGAAAATTAAGATCTCTGTCTAGAGATCTCCTATGTCTTTGGAAAAATGCTTAAATCGTCCTTCTAGACAGAGGCTACAACATATAAAAATTTAGAGTTAAGATATTAATTCCATATGAATGGATCTAGATAGAGGCTCAATATCTAAAAATTTGGGGTCAAGGTGATAATCCCATATGAATGGAGAGTTTGAAAACCCCTAACCCTAATTCATTTTTTAAAAATAATTTATGCACCAAATTAATGTGAAAATAATTCCACATGGTTCTCCTCAGTTCACTGAGTAAGAGAGTATTTTTATTTTATTTTTATGAATTTTCTACACAAAGATATGGATTTTTGAAGTTTAGGGGCTATTTTTTGAATTTATTAAATATCCTATTTATTTATTCAAACCGCGGGCTGACTGGATTCTCGGATCCGTCGAAAAGCCACGCGGCGCGCTCCTACTCGACGCTGCCTTCTGACTCAGCTGCCACGCGTCCCGCTGTATCNTTACACAAAACATGTTTAATGGTTCAATTACAATCTTTTCAACTTTTAATTAGAATTTTACCGTTACTCCCAGGCAATGACGCCATAGACTTGGTGCAGGCCTAGTGTGTGCAACTTTTCTATAGATTCAAACTCTTATGCTTAATTTGCCAATAATTTTACTTTTGTATTCCCAAAATCTGTTTCTGATATTTTATATTCACTAGGTCGTAAACATAAATATATGTATCGCTCAAGTAATATAGGGTTGTAATTGAGTCCTAAGTATCGATCTCACAAGGAAAATGTTAAACTCTTAATTAAAAGGACCTAACTAGATAGTATAAGAACTACAACAACTAAAATTAAATTTGAAATGCAAGTCTAATGAAATTAAATTTACTATGCTCATTTTGCAAACTTAAAAGTTAAATCTACTATAGGCAGGTAAAGTAATTTTAACAAAGGTTTAAAATTTAAGAAAAGTATCTTTCCCATTTACAATAAGGTTGTAGTTAGTGAAGAATCAAATCTATTATTAATTGCATGTGACAAATAGGAGCAATAATATCCTTTAATCCTCTGGTCAAGCAATGAAGGACATTGGCTAATTCAGATGTTTGGATCCACATCCGTGGTTAGATTGAGAGGATACTACTCCCACTCCAAAGCTCCCATTTCTCCCCCACCTAAGGGCTAACAATCTCACCATATGGTTTCTAAACATCTAAACCAAATTGTTGATTTTAGTATGTAACATCAAAATCACATATTTTACACCCATCAAATAATATTTCTCTATTTATTTGCACTCAATCCCATAGAAACTTCACTCTTCTATGGCATTAAAGTGTGATCCCTACTTGAATGTTGAAAACATGGTCATCTCGACTCTTATGTTTTGACATGGTTTTTAACAAATTAATTGGTCAGATTGAAAAGTAAATGAAGTTCAAGATGAATCATCACAATTTAAGAAATTAAGATCATTTTCANTTTAATAGTTCAATTACAATCTTTTCAACTTTTAATTAGAATTTTACCGTTACTCCCATGCAATGACGCCAAAAATTTGGTGCGGGCCTAGTGTGTGCAACTTTTCTATAGATTCAAACTCTTATGCTTAATTTGCCAATAATTTTACTTTTGTATTCCCAAAATCTGTTTCCGATATTTTATATTCACTAGGTCGTAAACACAAGTATAGGTATCGCTCAAGTAATATAAGCTGTAATGAAGTCCTAAGTATTGATCTCACGGAGAGAAAGTTAAACTCTTAATTAAAAGGACCTAACTAAATAGTATAAGAACTACAATAGCTAAAATTAAATGTGAAATGCAAGTCTAATGAAACTAAAACTACTATGCTAATTTTGCAAACTTAAAAGTTAAATCTATTATAGGCAGGTAAAGTAATTTTAACGAAGGTTTAAAATTTAAGAAAAGCATCTTTCTCATTTACAATAAGGTTGTAGTTAGTGAAGAATCAAATCTATTATTAATTGCATGTGACAAATAGGAGCAATAATATCCTTTAATCCTCTGGTCAAGCGATGAAGGACATTGGCTAATTCAGATGTTTTGGATCCACATCTATGGTTAGATTGAGAGGATACTGCTCCCACTCCAGAGCTCCCACCTCTCCCCCGCCTAAGAGCTAACAATCTCACCATATGGTTTCTAAACATCTGAACCAAATTGCTGATTTTAGTATGTCACACCAAAATCACAAATTCTTCACCCATCAAAAAATATTTCTCTATTTATTTGCACTCAATCTCATAGAGACTTCACTCTTCCATGGCATTAAAGTGTGATCCCTACTTGAATGTTGAAAAAATGGTCATCTCGACTCTTATGTTTTGACATAGATTTTAACAAATTAATTGGCCAGATTGAAAAGTAAATGAAGTTCAAGATGAATCATCACAATTTAAGAAATTAAGATCATTTTCAAACTACTATTGATTCTTCACATCACTACTTCTTATTGTAAAGGGAAAGACAAAACAACTACTTAGAATTTATGGAGAAGAAATAACAAAAAATAGATTTATATATATTGAAACAAGTTTACACAACACAAAAATAAAGTAAACAACTTATCTTACTCTCAAGATCTCTAAAGAAAAAACTAAGTACGGAAGTTTTGCTCTCTTTCCTCTACTTCTTTTCTCCACCTTCGGCCCCCATTTTCTGTCAAAAATAGTGATTAAATAATGTGTGGCCGAAAATTCAAGAGTTCCCTTAAGCACCCCTTCAAAATTTGTCCAAATTCAATGCATTTTGCGAAATAACCGTCTCGGCACTGTTTTGGAGTCGATTGGTGCCATTCAGCGCTGGTCGTACTCCATACAGGTGTTGGAGCCGTTCGGCGCTAGTTCTTGTGTTATTCTGCGCCACAACATGTTTTTGCCTTTTTTGCTTTAAATTTCATCCTTTTTGTTCCTTTTTAATCCAAATCCCCGAAATTGAGCATACCTGCATCAAAAACATTAAAATACATTTTTTAAAGTGCAATTTCACCAAAAATGACCAAATATAGGCATTAAAAATGTATGAAAAATTGAACATTTTTTAAGTGTATCAATCACCTTCTAGGTTGGATATAAGTCTCGTGTGCATTCCTTCCTAGCTTATTCAGGTCTCATACCTGATAACCTTCTTGGTTGGACGTAAGTCTCGTGTGCATTCCTTCCTAGCTTATTCAGGCCTCATACCTGATCACTATCTTGGTCAGATGTAACTCCCATGTGCATCTCCTCATGGCTTATTTGGGCCCCATACCTGATTCCTTTATAGGATTATATATAATTCTCCACGCTTTCCTTCCTAGTATTTGAAGGCTACGTGTCATGATCAATTCGCAAGCTAGATATAAGTCTCCATTATTTTCATCCTAAGATGATCACTTTGACTAGTCCTCGAGCGGGCGTGAGTCCCTTGGCAGTCTACCTCAAGCTAGTCACCTTCCTTTATAGGAATGGATTTAAGTCTTTATACTTTCCTTCTTAGAATTTTCAGGTTTTGTGTATCAATCAGGCCTCGGATTGGATGTAAATCTCAATGTATTCCTTCCTAATATGATCACCTTGACTAGCACTCGAGTGGATGTGAGTCCCTCGGAGGTTCACCTCGAGCTAATCACCTTATGTTCTAGAACTAAATGTTGTCTCCGAGCTTTCCTTCCTAGTATGTAGCCTCCATGCCTCGATCAGCCCGGGTTAAATGTAAATCCCCATGTTTCCTTTCTCAATATGATCGTTCTAACTAGCTCTCAAGCAGAAGTAAGTCCCTCGGCTTGCTCAATCTGGTCAAATATGTTCCTTAGAAAGAATGTAAGTCCTCTCGGTTATGATCAAGAGTACCCATAGTGTCTTCTTAAGATCTTTCAAAAGCAATGAAAGAGTAATAGTGTTTGTTTCAGTCCTCACCTGAATCTCCTCCTTCTTAGGGACCAAAGTGGTTTGAATTCCCTCTTTGATCAAGGAATAAGTTTTAGAATACCAATCATGAATTATACTACAATCAATTGACAAGAGCGACAAAGCAATATGTGACAAGCATTCATAGGAATTATATCACATAAGCTTTTGAAGTTTCCGACCAATCGAAAATGACACCATGCATATTGAATGACTTTAATGTCAGCCCCCTTCTTGAGCAATGTGAGTAGGATGGGGATGTGGTTGAGTGGTTAGTGCAACCACGTTATCACAACTTCTACCGTCGATGATAACGTTACAAACTTTGTCCTGAACTGTGCATCGGGTTTTAAAGATGTTATATTATAACCACTCTTTATTGAAATATTGTTCAATACTTAGGAAGCGTCTTAACACAAGGGATTCCGCTTCGTCAAGTTGTAGATTTAGTCCCTTGTTGGAATAATATCTTCTTCGACCACATTATTTTTCTCTTGAACAACCTCCTCCACCAATGAAAAGATGCACCAGGTAGAACAAGTCGGGGTTATATGGCCANTTAAAGTAAACAACTTATCTTACTCTCAAGATCTCTCAATAAAAAAAAAACTAAGTATGAAAGTTTTGCTCTCTTTTCTCTACTTCTTTTCTCCTCCCTCGGCCCCCATTTTCTGTCAAAAATGGTGATTAAATAATGTGTGGCCAAAAATTCAAGAGTTCCCTTAAGCACCCCCTTCAAAATTCGTCCAAATTCAATGCATTTTGCGAGGCGTTGTTTTGGTGTCGTTCGGCGCTAGTTCTGGTGTTATTCTGCGCCAAAGCATTTCTTTGCCTTTTTTGCTTTAATTTCATCTTTTTTGTTCCTTTTTAATCCAAATCCCCGAAATTGAGCACACCTGCATCAAAAACATTAAAATACACTTTTTAAAGTGCAATTTCACCAAAAATGACCAAATATAGGCATTAAAAATGTGTGAAAAATTAAACATTTTTTTTAGTGTATCAATCACCTTCTAGGTTGGATATAAGTCTCATGTGCATTCCTTCCTAGCTTATTCAGTTCTCATACCTGATAACCTTCTAGGTTGGATGTAAGCCTCATGTGCATTCCTTCCTAGCTTATTCAGGTCTCATACCTGATCACTATCTTGGTCAAATGTAAGTCCAATGTGCATCTCCTCATGGCTTATTTGGGCCCCATACCTGATTCCTTTATAGGATTAGATATAATTCTCCATGCTTTCCTTCCTAGTATTTGTAGGCTACGTGCTATGATCAATTCGCAAGCTAGATATAAGTCTCCATTCTTTTCATCCTAAGATGATCACTTCGACTAGTCCTCGAGCGAGTGTGAGTCCCTTGGCAGTCTACCTCAAGCTAGTCACCTTCCTTTATAGGATTGGATTTAAGTCTTTATACTTTCCTTCCTAGAATTTTCATGTTCTGCGTCTCAATCAGGTCTCGGGTTGGATGTAAATCTCATTGTATTCCTTCCTAATATGATCACCATGACTAGCACTCGAGTGGATGTGAGTCCCTCAGAGGTTCACCTCGAGCTAATCACCTTATGTTCTAGAACTGAATGTTGTCCCCGAGCTTTCCTTCCTAGTATCTAGCCTTCATGCCTCGATCAGCCCGGGTTAGATTTAAATCCCCATGTTTTCTTTTCCAATATGATCGTTCTGACTAGCTCTCAAGCAGAAGTAAGTCCCTCGGCTTGCTCGATCTGGTCAAATATGTTCCTTAGAAAGAATGTAAGTCCTCTCGGTTATGATCAAGAGTACCCATAGCGTCTCCTTAAGATCTTTCAAAAGCAATGAAAGAGTAATAGTGTTTGTTTCAGTCCCCACCTGAATCTCCTCCTTCATAGGGACCAAAGTGGTTTGAATTCCCTCTTTGATAAAAGATTAAGTTTTAGAATACCAATCATGAATTATGCTACAATCAAATTGGCAAGAGCGACCAAGCAATATGTGGCAAGCATCCATAGGAATTACATCACATAAGTTATTGAAGTTTCCGAACAATCGAAAATGACACCATGCATATTGAATGACTTTAATGTCAGCCCCCTTCTTGAGCAATGTGAGTAAGATGGGGATGCGGTTGAGTGGTTAGTGCAACCACGTTATCAAAACTTCTACCGTCGATGATAACGTTACAAACTTTGTCCTGAACTGTGCATCGGGTTTTGAAGATGTTATATTATAACAACTCTTTATTGAAATATTGTTTGATACTTAGGAAGCGTCTTAACACAAGGGATTCCCCTTCGTCAAGTTTTAGATTTAGTCCCTCGTTGGAATAATATATTCTTCGACCACATCGTTTTTCTCTTGAACAACCTCCTCCACCAATGAAAAGATGCACCAGGTAGAACAAGTCGGGGTTATATGGCCAAACCCAAGACATTTGAAGCATTATATACAGGATGTAGTTCCTTCACTCGTTGTGGTAGCAGTCCCTTGCAGCTAGACATCAATTTTGTTGTTGTTTCAGCATTTTCACCACCGACCTTTCCTCGAAAGTGAACCAATGCGTTGGAACTGCCCAAATCATTGGTGGGAATGTGTATTGGAGTGTTTCTACCCAATTTTTGTTGTTATTCAACCTTCACCGCCAAGTTAATCACGTCATTTAATGCTCGGAACGTTGGAGTTGAACCACATCAGCAATAAATGGTCGAAGACCACCCAAAATTTGTGGAATAATATGCTCCTCGGGTTAGAAAAGATTGCACTTCAGCAACAACTGTTTGAATTCAACAATATATTTCTCCACGGATAACTCTTATTGATGAAGGTTATGAAGTCGAATGAAAATTTCTTGTTGATAATAATCAGGTAAAAAATTTAGTTGCATCTTCTCTTCATATTGGTCTACGACATGATTTTGAATCTTCTCTCTGTCGAATCATCTTCAACTTTTCCCACTGAAGTGAGACTTTCTTCTTTAATTTGATTGCTACTAGTTTGACTATATGTTCTTGTTACTCCTTAAATTCCAGAATTTGTTCAACTATATGTTGCTAATTGACGAACTGATCGAGATCCAATCTTCCCTCAAAATCAAGGAGGCCAATTTTGATTCCAAAATATAGAGGTTTCTATCGATTTTCATGGCTCAAGATACGAAGAGGTTATTCATCAGCACTATGTCTCATGATGGAAAGTGTTATCCTATTCCTCACCCATAATCTCATTTCCTGATTCATTTTGACGTTTTTTCGGTTTTCACTTTTCAAAAAGTGTCAATCTTATTTGTGGACAAGGAATTTCTTGTCATAATTCTTCCACAACCAAATCTAGTGTTGGACAGACATTATTTCTGCTTGACGGCATGATTGAGCGCAAAAAGAACCACAAATAAATACAATGACAACAAACTATTAGAAATTTCTAGGCAAGCATTGAAGTCAAGAAACCCAAAATAGAGGATTATCAACCTCNCCTCATGATGGAAAGTGTTATCCTCTTCCTCATCGATAATCTCATTTCCTAATTCATTTTGACGTTTTTTCAGTTTTCACTTTTCAAAAAGTGTCAATCTTAATTGTAGACGAGGAATTTCTTGTTATAGTTCTTCCACAACCAAATCTAGTGTTGGACGGACATTATTTCTCCTTGACGGCATGATTGAGAGCAAAAAGAACCACAAATAAATACAACGACAACAAACTATTAGAAATTTCTAGGCAAGCATTGAAGTCAAGAAACCCAAAATAGAGGATTATCAACCTCCAAATCTGGACAGAAGAACCCCACGACTCGACGACAGAGAAAATACAATCATCTTAGAAAAAAAAAACTTGACAGAAATTAGCACACCTGAATTGCAAAGAAAACCAGAAAACCAGAAAACCTTGACAAAAACCAAACTTTCGGCCTCAGATTCTGGACATGTTTTATCCACAAAAGANCTTGATAGAAATTAGCACACCTGAATTGCAAAGAAAACCAGAAAACCTTGACAAAAACCAAACTTTCGGCCTCAGATTCTGGACATGTTTTATCCACAAAAGAACTCAGAGAAGGAAGAAAAACGATGTATAAGAATCGGGCTCTGAAAACAAGAAGATAATGAAAGCAAGGTGTCAACAGAAATCTGTAGCTTCTAAATTCAGAAAAGAAAGAAAATTGNTTTTGGACCAAAATCCCGCGGACAAAGCACAAGAACTCAGAGAAGGAAGAAAAAACGATGTATAAGAATCGGGCTCTAATAACAAGAAGATAATGAAAGCAAGGTGTCAACAGAAATCTGTAGCTTCTAAATTCAGAAAAGAAAGAAAATTGAACCAAGAATCCCAAAAAGAGAATAAAATGCATAAAGTGAAATAAAGATGGTTGATCACCACCTCGACGCCACTCCAAGATATTGAATTCACTTCTAAACCCGAAAGAATACGAGAAAGGTTCTTACAAACAATCAAAATACTCTCCATCCTCAGGCCGCACAAAACAGCCCCGATTTATAGATGCTAGACTCTCTTAATTATATGTCATTCTTAAACATAGAGACACAACAACAAACTGAAACACATATACTAAAATAAAACTCTAGCTACCACATCACTATGACTATAATATTTTTATAAAACTGCTTTTAAAAAAACTTCATTTATTTCACATATCCCAATGCTATTCCGAAAAGCTTTAAAATACAACTTTTCATAATGAACAAAATTTTATAAAAATAAAAGCTCTGCCAAACAAAGCATAAAACTCACTAAGAAAATATTTTTAGAACTACAACTCTTACAACCTCATTAAATACCAAACAAGCAATATTAAATACTACCTATGGACTGCTAAGACCAGCAGTGACACACTCCACCCCTTAGAGTTATTGCCCTAACATAATAATAGGGGTGCTAAAGTAAACAAGTGAATTAGTATAAAGCCTTCAATTACTTGGCATAGAAGGAATTAATCATCTCCTTGAATTACTGCACAGTTCCCTTCACTAATTACTGCACAGTTGATTCTGCTCAACCCCTTGCAATCTCTCAAGGAGTCTTCCCATTGCACCAATCTTCTAAAGGCAATTAATCTAAACCTGAGAAAAGAGGAGATTGAAAGAAATATAAATGAAAAGTGCCACATTTCATCAAAATAACATCAAGTTTTTTATATGATATAATGAGACTCAAGAGAATCAGTTATCTTCCTTGGAGAAGAAAATAATGGACAAAATTTAAAAAAAAAAACTTTAGATGTATCTTAGAAAAGCAAATGGCTGCAGTGCAGTGTTCTGAAATTCTCACAAAAAATGAATGATGCACATAAATAATTTATCCTGATTTGTTCAAAAGTCAATTACAACATTTATAAAGGACCTTATTTACTATTATCTCGATTCGGCAAAGGTAAGTAGAACCCGAGCTCAAGGTTATTAACCGACAAAATTGTCAAATTAGAGTAACAAATGTAGATACGAGGAGGATGAGTCGAATATCTATTGATTCCATGCAAAGCAACTAATCAATAATTTAGCACATTTGGATCATATTCTAAATAATTTCAAAAAATATATCAAAACTACATTAGATTGCACATAACATCAATACTGAACACAATAGTAGAAGAAGATAATGTAAAATATAATGTAGTCATTTGACCAAAGTAGATAAATATTCTCTTTGATCTGAATCAACAGAACAGATTGANACACCAACTGTTTGAATTCAACAATATATTTCTCCACGGATAACTCTTATTGATGAAAGTTATGAAATCGAATGAAAACTTCTTGTTGATAATAATCAGGTAAAAAATTTAGTTCCTCTTTACTTCATTTTGTTCTAGGACATGATTTTGAATCTTCTCTTTGTCGAATCATCTTCAACTTTTCCCACTGAAGTGAGACTTTCTTCTTTAATTTGATTGCTACTAGTTTGACTATATGTTCTTGTTACTCCTTAAATTCCAGAATTTGTTCAACTATATGTTGCTAATTGACGAACTGATCGAGATCCAATCTTCCCTCAAAATCAAGGAGGCCAATTTTGATTCCAAAATATAGAGGTTTCTATCGATTTTCATGGCTCAAGATACGAAGAGGTTATTCATCAGC